>JAQJZH010000984.1:0-28133 GCA_028020825.1 Podargus strigoides
ACAACCTCCTTTCAGGTAGTTGTAGAGAGCAATGAGGTCTCCCTTCAGCTTCCTCTTCTCCAGACTAAACAGCCTCAGTTCCCTCAGCTGTTCCTCATCAGACTTGTGCTCCAGACCCTTAACCAGCTTCACTGTTCCTCTCTGGACCTGGTACAGCAGCTCAGTGTCATTCTTCTAATGAGGGGCCCAAAACTGAACACAGTGTTTGAGGTGTGGCCTCACAAGAGCTGTGTACAGGGGAACAATCACTTTCCTAGTTCTACTGGCCACACCATTTCTGATCCAGACCAGGATGCCGTTGGCCTTCTTGGCCACCTGAGCACACTGCTGGCTCATATTCAGCTGGCTGTCCACCAGCACCCCCAAGTCCTTTTCCACCGGGCAGCTTTCCAGCCACTCTTCCCCAAGCCTGTAGCATTGCATTTCATAATAATATAACTTCCTAGCCTATTACTGTTGAGCAAGCACACATAAGTTTCCTCTTATCTGAGTGTTTGTGATGTTTTAGAGATTTGTATACCTGTTGGAGCATATTGAAGCTTTTTTTGTTTTAATATGGCTTTAATATGTTACTTTTAGAGAAAACAGAGCTTTGTAATATAAATTGCTGTGTTAACTAACTATAAATCTGGAGGAGTAACTTCTGTGTAATTAAGTCCACTTCTGTGCTATGAATTCTTTTTTCTTTGACAGTTGCAGGCAGAATATGGAAAATGTCAGCAGCAAATCAAAGAGCTCATGAAGAAATTTAAGGAAGTACAGGCACAGGTACTGTAGGTCAAAGGCAACATTGTCAAGATTTATGTAAAGCCAACTGAATGCTGCTTTGAGAGAGAGTTAATTTCATATACTTTCCACAATTAATCCATTGAGTAGATGCTTTGTAAAGCACCTCCGTAAGTGCTAGGAGTTTGTTGTGCCTGGGATAGTTGCTAAGATAGCCTGCTGACAAAATCAGTAGGTAAATTCACTAGTTTCATAATCTTGTGTACAGTAAGACTTCAGTTGCTTAAAAGCTATCTTCAGTCTCCTTAATCAGAGAATAAGCATGATAATAGTCATCAAAAAGGTATCCAGTTTTCCTGTTTAAAAAACAGTCTAATGCACTAGGGAGAGGATTGCAAAAGTACCTGAGTTGTCATTAGAACAGGAAGAGAAGGTCTGTGTTGCTTTGGGCATGGTGCCATTTTGATAAGGCTGAACTGCTGCTCTTCAACTTGAGCTAGTATCCCAGTGCTGTGCCATTCTATATGGTTAGGTTATCTTGGGCAATTTTGCAACATACTCTACTGTGTATTACAAATAAGTCCCAAAGGTTCTATGCTTTGGAACGGTAAGCAGCTTCTGCCCTGTATTGTTTTCTGCAAAACTTGGCTTGCCTTTCTGAGGAGGCTTTGCTGAGGGCAGTTATTAAGAGAAGGGGCTATGTCTGTGATTGACAGTTAGCGTTCTAGAACATCATATCTAGAAATGTCAGAATGAATTACCCTCTTCATCTGAAAGTGCTTAAAGCCTACATCTCTCACTTGACACAGTGTCCAGGAAAGCAATACACTGAGTAAAAGATTGAAGCAAAGGGGCAGATTATAATTTTTTAGCTCTATGGTTACATGGTTTATGGAGTATTTCGGTTTTAATAAATTGTGTACTTAAAATATCTTAAATCATTAAATGGCACACAAACAGGAGCATAAACATGAATGATGTGGTGGTGTTCTGTCGTCAAAAAAAGAGATCCTTTGGGTCGCAATAGTTCTGACTTAATTCTGACTGCTAGATTTTTCTATTTTCAATGGATGTATTTGTGAGATAGATCTTGGTTTTGGTGAGATGTTAAGGTCTTATTTGCCGTTTGGAGCTCAGAAAAATCCTTTAAACTAGCAGCTGCTGAAGCAAACCACCCAAACTTGTAATAGCTCAAACTTCCTGAGTTGTTGTTCGGAGTGTCAAACCGTTCTGAACAGTGAAGAGAATCTTCCAGGTTTTTCTGAAAAGGTCTGTTTATAATTGCATTCTTTATGGTGATTAGAAAACTGTTTTATTTTGATAGATTTAATTCCTGAAAGTGCGGCTGTTGTCTGCCCTCAAAGAATTTGTCAAAGGAGGTAAACAAAGAAAATCAAAAGCCTGTTAGCATGCCTGATGAACACTTAGAGATGGGGTCCCAGCTGAGTATCTCTTCAGATGAAATAGAAGAAGGAGAAATCATAAGTAGCGATGAAGACGAAGAAAAATCTAAACCAGAAAGAGGCTCTGAAAATACAAACAAGTCAAGACCAAAAGCTTCTCCTGAGGCACGAAATCTGACCAGCAGTCCACGGAATCAAAAAAGCAAAACTGTGCATTGCAGTGAAGATAATGGAAAATTTGTTTCTGTGAAAGTAAGTACAAAGAAGAACTGAGAGAGTCATAAAAAAGAGACTTTCAGATCTTCGACGGATATGAGGAAAAATAAAACTGTGAGCATTGCCTGTCTTGAAAAAATAGTTCACGTTATTGTTGAACATTCAAATGTCCAAGAAATCATGCAGATGCTAAGAGCTAAACGGAAACAGATGAGGAAAAGTTATATGAAGTTCAAGGTACACTTCCCAGTTCAGCATTTTCACAGAATTATAGAATCTGGTATCATAAATTTTACATCATTAATAAAATACTTGAACTTTTCCAAGATGTGTACATTAGGCGAGACATTGAAATTGAATATCTGTGATATTATAGAATCCAAACTTAAGCAAGTTAAAAAGAATGGAATAGTGGACCGTCTTTTTCAACAGCAAGTAGCTGATATGAAAAAACAGTTATGGAAATTTGTAGATGAACAGCTTGATTACTTATTTGAAAAGATCAGAAGAATTATAATAAAACTCTGTGATGTGAGAAATGTCGGAAAAGAGAGTGAGGAAGGGAAATTTGAAAGAGCAGGAAAGGAAAAACACAAGATTGATCATAAAGGTGATGTGCAAAGAGCTAGAAAAAAGTCCCTGAATGCCAGACCTCAAAAGCCTGAAGAATATATACTTTCGAAACAAATTGTGGATTATCAAAGACCTAAGTGTCACCATGAGAAAAATAAAACAGATGCACCAAAAACTGCCTTTACAAAATGTCTTAACTCCATTGATAACACGAGGAATTCCCAAACCAAAGCGCACCTCTCTAAAGAGGATAATTTGCAGGGCTCTCTCATTCCATTGAAGGGTGTAAAACATGAAAAGGAAGGATTCCAGCTATCCAGAGATGCTAACAAGTCTGATCTTAGTTATGAGCTTCTCACAGACCAACAAGCATCCAGTCTTACCTTTAGTCTTGTAAGTGATGCTCAAATGGGTGAAATTTTCAAAAGCTTATTGCAAGGTTCTGATCTCTTGGAAAAAAATGGTGCCACTATCGACAAAAATGAGTGGGAGTTCAGGACTCCAGAAAAACAGTTTTTAGACAGTCAGAAATGCAGAGGTAATGCTGCTGGGCTGGTGCAAGAGATTGCTCCGAAGGAGGCATGTGTGGAGTCTCGATCAGTAGAGGATATTAACTGGCCTATCATTTCACCTGTTAGAGCTCCCTCTTTAGCATCCATGCTTCAGATGTCTGTGGATCCAGATGTTCTAGAGGAAAGCTGTATGTATGAGGTTCCTACAAATGCAGCTTCATGCAAAGAAGATGAATGCAATTAACAGAAGAACAAATCATGTGTTTCTTCTATCCTCCTAGAGGTTTTGGCTGTTTCCTCAAGTATTCCATCGCCTTTGAAATCAGATGCTCACCTCAGCTTCCTAAACCCCGAGAATAATTCTAGCTCAGCTCCCGAGGGTGTTCTCAGCGCACATTACAGCGAAGATGCACTTCTTGAAGAGGAGGATGCCACTGAACAAGACATTCATTTGGCTTTAGAATCTGATAACTCGAGCAGTAAATCGAGTTGTTCTTCGTCATGGACAAGCCGGCCTGTTGCTCCCGGTTTTCAGTGTCGCCCCAGCCTACCAATGCAAGCAGTAATCATGGAGAAATCCAACGATCATTTTATTGTAAAGATTAGACGTACTGCGTCATCTACTGCACCAGCATCTGGACAGGTGGCTTCAGTAAAGGAGGCGTGGGCATCCTCAACCAAGATTGAAAAAGTAGAAATGAGAAGTGGAAAAAAAGAAAGGGCCAGTCAGAGTGCCACAGCAGCCACTGTGCAAGAAACTGCCAAACCAGATCTGGTTAAGACAGATCAGTTGCCTCATGTCAGCACTGGACAAGAACAAAATCCTGCCTTACCTCTTCCTCTAAAGGAGTCGCATAATAGTATTGGGAAGGAAGAAACTACTGGGTTGCTTGAACCTTGTAATGTATCTTCAAACACAGAGAGCCATGACATTAAAAGCCCAGATGAAGGCTCTGAGCAATCTCAGGCACACAAATTGAAAGTATCTGAAAACATAAATGAAGTGGGTATTAGATCTCAAGGTTCTTTTCCTACTGAATGCAGTATAGAGTCATACATAGACTTAACAGATGATACTGTTAGTGAAACTTCATGTTGTGCAGTGGAATCCGCTGCAGATAGCAGGACTCGGGAAACTTCTACAGGAAACTCAGAAATGAGTGATAAGAAGGAAGAACTAGAAGAGTGCTCTGATGCATTTATAGACGTAACTGAAGAGCTTTCCAATGAGACTGTAGCAGGTGAATGTAATCTTGAAACAAAATCCATTTCATATACTTGTGTAGGGTGCCAAAAAAGTATAGCTGATAAAACTACTAAAAAAAGGAAAAAGGAGGCTGTTGAAGAGCATTCCAACTCAAAAAGGCAACGAAAAGAAACTGAATTAGCATGTGAAGGGAGCGATACAAATGATGTGAAGTCTGAAGAGGTAAATTCAGCACCCAAACTATGTTCCAGTAAGAAGAATGAGTTGCAGCAGAACAAAGACTCTTCTCCTTTGGCTTTGACATCATCATCTGACATCAGATATCTTCGCCTTGTCTGTATGCCAAAAACATCATCAAGAAGAAGGGAGAAGTAGTAGTTTCCTGGACAAGGTAATTTCTGATTTGATTTGATTGTTTAAGGTTTTTCTTAAGCTCTGCTATACTGAAAAGTGGTAAGAATAGGATATTTAGCTGGTGGCTGAAGTTATTCAGTAGCTCTGCATCCTTCTATAAATAATGGAATGGGAGCCCCTTCTATCAATGCAGGATGACTTTATGCTATTGTTGTCTTTCTTAGAGTACTATTGAAAGGTGTCAAAGTCTATTTTATCCTTTTTCTATAACACTTGTTCAGGGGAAAACAAATTTAAGAGATTAACTGATTTCATGTAATCCTGTTAGCAGCCTTTGGAAGGGAACAGTTTTTAGTAGTTTCTTAGGTAGGTTAAATCAGATTTGCCTTAAAGAAGGCGGCTTCCATATGTCATAACTAATCCCACCGCTTACCCAGATCTCCCAAAGCAGGAGTACTTTTTGCTTTTGTTTTTTAAAGCTTATATGCTAAGGTAACAAGATCTACTATATTGTACTGCCTGTAATTTTTGTGGCCCCTGCCCATTTCCTTTCCTGCCCAAAAATTCCAGCCAGGCTTGGTAAGGGATGTGGAGGTCTTTGATGTTCTTAGAAGGTCTGAAAGATCAGTGACTGGGTAAAGGAGAGCAGCTAAAGATTTCCCCCACTGAGAGAAGGCACGAGAGCAAACAGTGTTTTGTTTTGGGGCCTACAGTGCTCAATCTGCAGAAATGTACTTGTCAACCATTAAACCCATATATTCCTGTTAGTAGGATGTGGGTGGCAAATGAGGTGACTGTATCTGTCAAAGATATGTGCAAAGTTATTGTGGTGTGCTCTTATCCTTAAGAAACCATAGTTAGCAGGTTGTGCTGTTCTTGCTACTACTTGATACAGTCAACACTTTATAAAGGGGCTCCTAAAATTTTCAGGACAGACTTTTCTCAACTCTAGTTCAGATATAAGGTAAGTTTCTAGGTAACATTTTAAAAGAAAATCAACTCCTTCATGGAAAAAAGACTCTGAAAGCCAATACGATTTTTAACGTGCAAAACAATGAGATACGAAGAGATTATTACAGTTTTCCTTATGAATATGACTAGGTTCTCTGTGTCACAGTCTTTCTCCATCTTTGAACTATGCCTAAAAAATATCTATTTAAATAACTAGTCGCTAGTTTTTTCTTTGAAATGAGGAAATTAAATACAATTTATTGGAATATGGCAGGTTTAAACTGAAGATACATGGTAGCTTCTGTACAATGACTGCATCTGTATACATTTTACATATACCTAAATTAGTTAATGGGGAAAACAGCAAATCGGTGACACACTTAAGAACAGACTCCTGGTCCTTTATTCTCACACGACGAGTAGGTGTGCCCTGAGTATGTTTGTTGTATTGAGCTACTTAGAGAAATCAGATACCTCTCCATAAGTTCATTGTTGCTGTTTGAACTCATATTCCAAAGTTTGGAAATACTATGGAATGCATGTTATGTATGCCTGTATTTATTTTTTTGTTTGTGTGCCTCTACACATAAATATGTATTAATATTTTTTAAACGCATTTTTGCTACAGAAATGACGACCGAGAAATTTTGCTGGAATGTCAAAGGAAAGGACCATCAAGCAAAACCTTTGTTTCCTTAGCCACTAGGCTGAACAAAAGCCCAAATCAGGTAGGTGCTATCATTCTTACATGTGATAACAGCTATGTTGCCTATGATCCTTGTTGTTTTTTTTCAACTGTAATCTTCTGTGAATTTGTAGTGATTTATTTTCCTCATTTCTTTTGTCAAGGGATTCTTGGAGAATGTTAGATTCTCCCAGTTGCTGCTTTTAAAAAATACACATAATAGAGATATTATGGTCCAGGGATTCTTCAGTACCTGCTTAATTGGTACCATGAAGCTGCGATGTCCAGTCATAAGCCAGGACAACAGGATTGTTTCTATTGTTGAATCAGCACTTAGATAAAGAAAGGTTATGTGGAGAGGCCCAAAGCCTTTGCCCATGGTTAATAAATAAATTAGAAAAGATTAAAATCAGAGCTGGAAAAAAAAGAAATCCCAGAGTTTTTCATAAAGGACATTTTTCATGACAGTGTTTCATTTTTCTTCCTTCACTTTTTAATTAAGAAACTTCAAAAGACGCAAATGTCAAATTCATGTAGAATATTTCTAGAGGTTTGAATGTGACTTTGTACTGAATTGCTATCTTAATCTCTTTCCTGTAAATCTAAAAAAAAAAAAAATGGAGACGCGAAACCCTCCTCATCGATCGAAAAAAAAATTGATAGACGAAACCGACGCTGTTTTGCGAAAAAAAAATGAGACGGGAAAATGGCGTCCGTGGGCGGAAAAAAAAATGGAGACGCGAAACCATCCTCGTCGTGCGAAAAAAAAATTGATACACAAAACCGACGTTGTCCTGCGAAAAAAAATGGAGACGGGAAAATGGCGTCCGTGGGCGGAAAAAAAAATGGAGACGCGAAACCATCCTCGTCGTGCGAAAAAAAAAAATTGATACACGAAACCGAGGCTGTTTTGCGAAAAAAAATTGAGACGGGAAAATGGCGTCCGTGGGCGGAAAAAAAAATGGAGACGCGAAACCATCCTCGTCGTGCGAAAAAAAAAATTGATACACGAAACCCAGGCTGTTTTGCGAAAAAAAATGGAGACGGGAAAATGGCGTCCCTGGGCGGAAAAAAAAATGGAGAGGCGAAACCATCCTCGTCGTGCGAAAAAAAAAATTGATACACGAAACCGAGGCTGTTTTGCGAAAAAAAATTGAGACGGGAAAATGGCGTCCGTGGGCGGAAAAAAAAAATGGAGAGGCGAAACCATCCTCGTCGTGCGAAAAAAAAAATTGATACACGAAACCGAGGCTGTTTTGCGAGAAAAAAAATGAGACGGGAAAATGGCGTCCGTGGGCGGAAAAAAAAAATGGAGAGGCGAAACCATCCTCGTCGTGCGAAAAAAAAAATTGATACACGAAACCGAGGCTGTTTTGCGAAAAAAAATTGAGACGGGAAAATGGCGTCCGTGGGCGGAAAAAAAAATGGAGAGGCGAAACCATCCTCGTCGTGCGAAAAAAAAAATTGATACACGAAACCGAGGCTGTTTTGCGAAAAAAAATTGAGACGGGAAAATGGCGTCCGTGGGCGGAAAAAAAAATGGAGAGGCGAAACCATCCTCGTCGTGCGAAAAAAAAAATTGATACACGAAACCGACGCTGTTTTGCGAAAAAAAATTGAGACGGGAAAATGGCGTCCGTGGGCGGAAAAAAAAATGGAGAGGCGAAACCATCCTCGTCGTGCGAAAAAAAAAATTGATACACGAAACCGAGGCTGTTTTGCGAAAAAAAATTGAGACGGGAAAATGGCGTCCGTGGGCGGAAAAAAAAATGGAGACGCGAAACCATCCTCGTCGTGCGAAAAAAAAAATTGATACACGAAACCGAGGCTGTTTTGCGAAAAAAAATTGAGACGGGAAAATGCCGTCCGTGGGCGGAAAAAAAAATGGAGAGGCGAAACCATCCTCGTCGTGCGAAAAAAAAAAATTGATACACGAAACCGAGGCTGTTTTGCGAAAAAAAATTGAGACGGGAAAATGGCGTCCGTGGGCGGAAAAAAAAATGGAGAGGCGAAACCATCCTCGTCGTGCGAAAAAAAAAATTGATACACGAAACCGACGCTGTTTTGCGAAAAAAAATTGAGACGGGAAAATGGCGTCCGTGGGCGGAAAAAAAAATGGAGAGGCGAAACCATCCTCGTCCTGCGAAAAAAAAAATTGATACACGAAACCGAGGCTGTTTTGCGAAAAAAAATTGAGACGGGAAAACGGCGTCCGTGGGCGGAAAAAAAAATGGAGAGGCGAAACCATCCTCGTCGTGCGAAAAAAAAAATTGATACACGAAACCGAGGCTGTTTTGCGAAAAAAAATTGAGACGGGAAAATGGCGTCCGTGGGCGGAAAAAAAAATGGAGAGGCGAAACCATCCTCGTCGTGCGAAAAAAAAAATTGATACACGAAACCGAGGCTGTTTTGCGAAAAAAAATTGAGACGGGAAAATGGCGTCCGTGGGCGGAAAAAAAAATGGAGACGCGAAACCATCCTCGTCCTGCGAAAAAAAAAATTGATACACGAAACCGACGCTGTTTTGCGAAAAAAAATTGAGACGGGAAAATGGCGTCCGTGGGCGGAAAAAAAAAATGGAGAGGCGAAACCATCCTCGTCGTGCGAAAAGAAAAATTGATACACGAAACCGAGGCTGTTTTGCGAAAAAAAATTGAGACGGGAAAATGGCGTCCGTGGGCGGAAAAAAAAATGGAGAGGCGAAACCATCCTCGTCGTGCGAAAAAAAAAATTGATACACGAAACCGACGCTGTTTTGCGAAAAAAAATTGAGACGGGAAAATGGCGTCCGTGGGCGGAAAAAAAAATGGAGAGGCGAAACCATCCTCGTCGTGCGAAAAAAAAAATTGATACACGAAACCGAGGCTGTTTTGCGAAAAAAAATTGAGACGGGAAAATGGCGTCCGTGGGCGGAAAAAAAAATGGAGAGGCGAAACCATCCTCGTCGTGCGAAAAAAAAAATTGATACACGAAACCGAGGCTGTTTTGCGAAAAAAAATTGAGACGGGAAAATGGCGTCCGTGGGCGGAAAAAAAAATGGAGAGGCGAACCCATCCTCGTCGTTGAAAAAAAAAATTGATACACGAAACCGAGGCTGTTTTGCGAAAAAAAATTGAGACGGGAAAATGCCGTCCGTGGGCGGAAAAAAAAATGGAGAGGCGAAACCATCCTCGTCGTGCGAAAAAAAAAATTGATACACGAAACCGAGGCTGTTTTGCGAAAAAAAATTGAGACGGGAAAATGGCGTCCGTGGGCGGAAAAAAAAATGGAGAGGCGAAACCATCCTCGTCGTGCGAAAAAAAAAATTGATACACGAAACCGAGGCTGTTTTGCGAAAAATAATTGAGACGGGAAAATGGCGTCCGTGGGCGGAAAAAAAAATGGAGACGCGAAACCATCCTCGTCGTGCGAAAAAAAAAATTGATACACGAAACCGAGGCTGTTTTGCGAAAAAAAATTGAGACGGGAAAATGGCGTCCGTGGGCGGAAAAATAAATGGAGAGGCGAAACCATCCTCGTCGTGCGATAAAAAAAAATTGATACACGAAACCGAGGCTGTTTTGCGAAAAAAAATTGAGACGGGAAAATGGCGTCCGTGGGCGGAAAAAAAAATGGAGAGGCGAAACCATCCTCGTCGTGCGAAAAAAAAAAATTGATACACGAAACCGAGGCTGTTTTGCGAAAAAAAAATGAGACGGGAAAATGGCGTCCGTGGGCGGAAAAAAAAATGGAGAGGCGAAACCATCCTCGTCGTGCGAAAAAAAAAATTGATACACGAAACCGAGGCTGTTTTGCGAAAAAAAATTGAGACGGGAAAATGGCGTCCGTGGGCGGAAAAAAAAATGGAGAGGCGAAACCATCCTCGTCGTGCGAAAAAAAAAATTGATACACGAAACCGAGGCTGTTTTGCGAAAAAAAATTGAGACGGGAAAATGGCGTCCGTGGGCGGAAAAAAAAATGGAGAGGCGAAACCATCCTCGTCGTGCGAAAAAAAAAATTGATACACGAAACCGAGGCTGTTTTGCGAAAAAAAATTGAGACGGGAAAATGGCGTCCGTGGGCGGAAAAAAAAATGGAGAGGCGAAACCATCCTCGTCGTGCGAAAAGAAAAATTGATACACGAAACCGAGGCTGTTTTGCGAAAAAAAATTGAGACGGGAAAATGGCGTCCGTGGGCGGAAAAAAAAATGGAGAGGCGAAACCATCCTCGTCGTGCGAAAAAAAAAATTGATACACGAAACCGACGCTGTTTTGCGAAAAAAAATGGAGACGGGAAAATGGCGTCCGTGGGCGGAAAAAAAAATTGAGCCGCGAAACCATCCTCGTCGTGCGAAAAAAAAAATTGATACACGAAACCGACGCTGTTTTGCGAAAAAAAATGGAGACGGGAAAATGGCGTCCGTGGGCGGAAAAAAAAATGGAGAGGCGAAACCATCCTCGTCGTGCGAAAAAAAAAATTGATACACGAAACCGAGGCTGTTTTGCGAAAAAAAATTGAGACGGGAAAATGGCGTCCGTGGGCGGAAAAAAAAATGGAGACGCGAAACCATCCTCGTCCTGCGAAAAAAAAAATTGATACACGAAACCGAGGCTGTTTTGCGAAAAAAAATGGAGACGGGAAAATGGCGTCCGTGGGCGGAAAAATAAATGGAGAGGCGAAACCATCCTCGTCGTGCGAAAAAAAAAATTGATACACGAAACCGAGGCTGTTTTGCGAAAAAAAATTGAGACGGGAAAATGGCGTCCGTGGGCGGAAAAAAAAAATGGAGAGGCGAAACCATCCTCGTCGTGCGAAAAAAAAAATTGATACACGAAACCGAGGCTGTTTTGCGAAAAAAAATTGAGACGGGAAAATGGCGTCCGTGGGCGGAAAAAAAAATGGAGACGCGAAACCATCCTCGTCGTGCGAAAAAAAAAATTGATACACGAAACCGAGGCTGTTTTGCGAAAAAAAATGGAGACGGGAAAATTGCGTCCGTGGGCGGAAAAAAAAATGGAGAGGCGAAACCATCCTCGTCGTGCGAAAAAAAAAATTGATACACGAAACCGAGGCTGTTTTGCGAAAAAAAATGGAGACGGGAAAATGGCGTCCGTGGGCGGAAAAAAAAATGGAGAGGCGAAACCATCCTCGTCGTGCGAAAAAAAAAATTGATACACGAAACCGAGGCTGTTTTGCGAAAAAAAATGGAGACGGGAAAATGGCGTCCGTGGGCGGAAAAAAAAAATGGACAGGCGAAACCATCCTCGTCGTGCGAAAAAAAAAAATTGATACACGAAACCGAGGCTGTTTTGCGAAAAAAAAATGAGACGGGAAAATGGCGTCCGTGGGCGGAAAAAAAAAATGGAGAGGCGAAACCATCCTCGTCGTGCGAAAAAAAAAATTGATACACGAAACCGAGGCTGTTTTGCGAGAAAAAATTGAGACGGGAAAATGGCGTCCGTGGGCGGAAAAAAAAATGGAGAGGCGAAACCATCCTCGTCGTGTGAAAAAAAAAAATTGATACACGAAACCGAGGCTGTTTTGCGAAAAAAAATTGAGACGGGAAAATGGCGTCCGTGGGCGGAAAAAAAAATGGAGAGGCGAAACCATCCTCGTCGTGCGAAAAAAAAAATTGATACACGAAACCGAGGCTGTTTTGCGAAAAAAAATTGAGACGGGAAAATGGCGTCCGTGGGCGGAAAAAAAAATGGAGACGCGAAACCATCCTCGTCGTTGAAAAAAAAAATTGATACACGAAACCGAGGCTGTTTTGCGAAAAAAAAATGAGACGGGAAAATGGCGTCCGTGGGCGGAAAAAAAAAATGGAGAGGCGAAACCATCCTCGTCGTGCGAAAAAAAAAATTGATACACGAAACCGAGGCTGTTTTGCGAGAAAAAATTGAGACGGGAAAATGGCGTCCGTGGGCGGAAAAAAAAATGGAGAGGCGAAACCATCCTCGTCGTGCGAAAAAAAAAATTGATACACGAAACCGAGGCTGTTTTGCGAAAAAAAATTGAGACGGGAAAATGGCGTCCGTGGGCGGAAAAAAAAATGGAGAGGCGAAACCATCCTCGTCGTGCGAAAAAAAAAATTGATACACGAAACCGAGGCTGTTTTGCGAAAAAAAATTGAGACGGGAAAATGGCGTCCGTGGGCGGAAAAAAAAATGGAGAGGCGAACCCATCCTCGTCGTTGAAAAAAAAAATTGATACACGAAACCGAGGCTGTTTTGCGAAAAAAAATTGAGACGGGAAAATGCCGTCCGTGGGCGGAAAAAAAAATGGAGAGGCGAAACCATCCTCGTCGTGCGAAAAAAAAAATTGATACACGAAACCGAGGCTGTTTTGCGAAAAAAAATTGAGACGGGAAAATGGCGTCCGTGGGCGGAAAAAAAAATGGAGAGGCGAAACCATCCTCGTCGTGCGAAAAAAAAAATTGATACACGAAACCGAGGCTGTTTTGCGAAAAAAAATTGAGACGGGAAAATGGCGTCCGTGGGCGGAAAAAAAAATGGAGACGCGAAACCAACCTCGTCGTGCGAAAAAAAAAATTGATACACGAAACCGAGGCTGTTTTGCGAAAAAAAATTGAGACGGGAAAATGGCGTCCGTGGGCGGAAAAATAAATGGAGAGGCGAAACCATCCTCGTCGTGCGATAAAAAAAAATTGATACACGAAACCGAGGCTGTTTTGCGAAAAAAAATTGAGACGGGAAAATGGCGTCCGTGGGCGGAAAAAAAAATGGAGAGGCGAAACCATCCTCGTCGTGCGAAAAAAAAAAATTGATACACGAAACCGAGGCTGTTTTGCGAAAGAAAAATGAGACGGGAAAATGGCGTCCGTGGGCGGAAAAAAAAATGGAGAGGCGAAACCATCCTCGTCGTGCGAAAAAAAAAATTGATACACGAAACCGACGCTGTTTTGCGAAAAAAAATTGAGACGGGAAAATGGCGTCCGTGGGCGGAAAAAAAAATGGAGAGGCGAAACCATCCTCGTCGTGCGAAAAAAAAAATTGATACACGAAACCGAGGCTGTTTTGCGAAAAAAAATTGAGACGGGAAAATGGCGTCCGTGGGCGGAAAAAAAAATGGAGAGGCGAAACCATCCTCGTCGTGCGAAAAAAAAAATTGATACACGAAACCGAGGCTGTTTTGCGAAAAAAAATTGAGACGGGAAAATGGCGTCCGTGGGCGGAAAAAAAAATGGAGACGCGAAACCATCCTCGTCCTGCGAAAAAAAAAATTGATACACGAAACCGAGGCTGTTTTGCGAAAAAAAATTGAGACGGGAAAATGGCGTCCGTGGGCGGAAAAAAAAATGGAGAGGCGAAACCATCCTCGTCGTGCGAAAAGAAAAATTGATACACGAAACCGACGCTGTTTTGCGAAAAAAAATTGAGACGGGAAAATGGCGTCCGTGGGCGGAAAAAAAAATGGAGAGGCGAAACCATCCTCGGCGTGCGAAAAAAAAAATTGATACACGAAACCGACGCTGTTTTGCGAAAAAAAATGGAGACGGGAAAATGGCGTCCGTGGGCGGAAAAAAAAATTGAGCCGCGAAACCATCCTCGTCGTGCGAAAAAAAAAATTGATACACGAAACCGAGGCTGTTTTGCGAAAAAAAATGGAGACGGGAAAATGGCGTCCGTGGGCGGAAAAAAAAATGGAGAGGCGAAACCATCCTCGTCGTGCGAAAAAAAAAATTGATACACGAAACCGAGGCTGTTTTGCGAAAAAAAATTGAGACGGGAAAATGGCGTCCGTGGGCGGAAAAAAAAATGGAGACGCGAAACCATCCTCGTCCTGCGAAAAAAAAAATTGATACACGAAACCGACGCTGTTTTGCGAAAAAAAATTGAGACGGGAAAATGGCGTCCGTGGGCGGAAAAAAAAATGGAGACGCGAAACCAACCTCGTCGTGCGAAAAAAAAAATTGATACACGAAACCGAGGCTGTTTTGCGAAAAAAAATTGAGACGGGAAAATTGCGTCCGTGGGCGGAAAAAAAAATGGAGAGGCGAAACCATCCTCGTCGTGCGAAAAAAAAAATTGATACACGAAACCGAGGCTGTTTTGCGAAAAAAAATTGAGACGGGAAAATGGCGTCCGTGGGCGGAAAAAAAAATGGAGACGCGAAACCATCCTCGTCCTGCGAAAAAAAAAATTGATACACGAAACCGAGGCTGTTTTGCGAAAAAAAATTGAGACGGGAAAATGGCGTCCGTGGGCGGAAAAAAAAATGGAGACGCGAAACCATCCTCGTCGTGCGAAAAAAAAAATTGATACACGAAACCGAGGCTGTTTTGCGAAAAAAAATTGAGACGGGAAAATGCCGTCCGTGGGCGGAAAAAAAAATGGAGAGGCGAAACCATCCTCGTCGTGCGAAAAAAAAAATTGATACACGAAACCGAGGCTGTTTTGCGAAAAAAAATTGAGACGGGAAAATGCCGTCCGTGGGCGGAAAAAAAAATGGAGAGGCGAAACCATCCTCGTCGTGCGAAAAAAAAAATTGATACACGAAACCGAGGCTGTTTTGCGAAAAAAAATTGAGACGGGAAAATGGCGTCCGTGGGCGGAAAAAAAAATGGAGACGCGAAACCATCCTCGTCGTGCGAAAAAAAAAATTGATACACGAAACCGACGCTGTTTTGCGAAAAAAAAATGAGACGGGAAAATGGCGTCCGTGGGCGGAAAAAAAAAATGGAGAGGCGAAACCATCCTCGTCGTGCGAAAAAAAAAATTGATACACGAAACCGAGGCTGTTTTGCGAAAAAAAATTGAGACGGGAAAATGGCGTCCGTGGGCGGAAAAAAAAATGGAGACGCGAAACCATCCTCGTCGTGCGAAAAAAAAAATTGATACACGAAACCGAGGCTGTTTTGCGAAAAAAAATGGAGACGGGAAAATTGCGTCCGTGGGCGGAAAAAAAAATGGAGAGGCGAAACCATCCTCGTCGTGCGAAAAAAAAAATTGATACACGAAACCGAGGCTGTTTTGCGAAAAAAAATGGAGACGGGAAAATGGCGTCCGTGGGCGGAAAAAAAAATGGAGAGGCGAAACCATCCTCGTCGTGCGAAAAAAAAAATTGATACACGAAACCGAGGCTGTTTTGCGAAAAAAAATGGAGACGGGAAAATGGCGTCCGTGGGCGGAAAAAAAAAATGGACAGGCGAAACCATCCTCGTCGTGCGAAAAAAAAAAATTGATACACGAAACCGAGGCTGTTTTGCGAAAAAAAAATGAGACGGGAAAATGGCGTCCGTGGGCGGAAAAAAAAAATGGAGAGGCGAAACCATCCTCGTCGTGCGAAAAAAAAAATTGATACACGAAACCGAGGCTGTTTTGCGAGAAAAAATTGAGACGGGAAAATGGCGTCCGTGGGCGGAAAAAAAAATGGAGAGGCGAAACCATCCTCGTCGTGTGAAAAAAAAAAATTGATACACGAAACCGAGGCTGTTTTGCGAAAAAAAATTGAGACGGGAAAATGGCGTCCGTGGGCGGAAAAAAAAATGGAGAGGCGAAACCATCCTCGTCGTGCGAAAAAAAAAATTGATACACGAAACCGAGGCTGTTTTGCGAAAAAAAATTGAGACGGGAAAATGGCGTCCGTGGGCGGAAAAAAAAATGGAGACGCGAAACCATCCTCGTCGTTGAAAAAAAAAATTGATACACGAAACCGAGGCTGTTTTGCGAAAAAAAAATGAGACGGGAAAATGGCGTCCGTGGGCGGAAAAAAAAAATGGAGAGGCGAAACCATCCTCGTCGTGCGAAAAAAAAAATTGATACACGAAACCGAGGCTGTTTTGCGAGAAAAAATTGAGACGGGAAAATGGCGTCCGTGGGCGGAAAAAAAAATGGAGAGGCGAAACCATCCTCGTCGTGCGAAAAAAAAAATTGATACACGAAACCGAGGCTGTTTTGCGAAAAAAAATTGAGACGGGAAAATGGCGTCCGTGGGCGGAAAAAAAAATGGAGAGGCGAAACCATCCTCGTCGTGCGAAAAAAAAAATTGATACACGAAACCGAGGCTGTTTTGCGAAAAAAAATTGAGACGGGAAAATGGCGTCCGTGGGCGGAAAAAAAAATGGAGAGGCGAACCCATCCTCGTCGTTGAAAAAAAAAATTGATACACGAAACCGAGGCTGTTTTGCGAAAAAAAATTGAGACGGGAAAATGCCGTCCGTGGGCGGAAAAAAAAATGGAGAGGCGAAACCATCCTCGTCGTGCGAAAAAAAAAATTGATACACGAAACCGAGGCTGTTTTGCGAAAAAAAATTGAGACGGGAAAATGGCGTCCGTGGGCGGAAAAAAAAATGGAGAGGCGAAACCATCCTCGTCGTGCGAAAAAAAAAATTGATACACGAAACCGAGGCTGTTTTGCGAAAAAAAATTGAGACGGGAAAATGGCGTCCGTGGGCGGAAAAAAAAATGGAGACGCGAAACCAACCTCGTCGTGCGAAAAAAAAAATTGATACACGAAACCGAGGCTGTTTTGCGAAAAAAAATTGAGACGGGAAAATGGCGTCCGTGGGCGGAAAAATAAATGGAGAGGCGAAACCATCCTCGTCGTGCGATAAAAAAAAATTGATACACGAAACCGAGGCTGTTTTGCGAAAAAAAATTGAGACGGGAAAATGGCGTCCGTGGGCGGAAAAAAAAATGGAGAGGCGAAACCATCCTCGTCGTGCGAAAAAAAAAAATTGATACACGAAACCGAGGCTGTTTTGCGAAAGAAAAATGAGACGGGAAAATGGCGTCCGTGGGCGGAAAAAAAAATGGAGAGGCGAAACCATCCTCGTCGTGCGAAAAAAAAAATTGATACACGAAACCGACGCTGTTTTGCGAAAAAAAATTGAGACGGGAAAATGGCGTCCGTGGGCGGAAAAAAAAATGGAGAGGCGAAACCATCCTCGTCGTGCGAAAAAAAAAATTGATACACGAAACCGAGGCTGTTTTGCGAAAAAAAATTGAGACGGGAAAATGGCGTCCGTGGGCGGAAAAAAAAATGGAGAGGCGAAACCATCCTCGTCGTGCGAAAAAAAAAATTGATACACGAAACCGAGGCTGTTTTGCGAAAAAAAATTGAGACGGGAAAATGGCGTCCGTGGGCGGAAAAAAAAATGGAGAGGCGAAACCATCCTCGTCGTGCGAAAAAAAAAATTGATACACGAAACCGAGGCTGTTTTGCGAAAAAAAATTGAGACGGGAAAATGGCGTCCGTGGGCGGAAAAAAAAATGGAGACGCGAAACCATCCTCGTCCTGCGAAAAAAAAAATTGATACACGAAACCGAGGCTGTTTTGCGAAAAAAAATTGAGACGGGAAAATGGCGTCCGTGGGCGGAAAAAAAAAATGGAGAGGCGAAACCATCCTCGTCGTGCGAAAAGAAAAATTGATACACGAAACCGACGCTGTTTTGCGAAAAAAAATTGAGACGGGAAAATGGCGTCCGTGGGCGGAAAAAAAAATGGAGAGGCGAAACCATCCTCGGCGTGCGAAAAAAAAAATTGATACACGAAACCGACGCTGTTTTGCGAAAAAAAATGGAGACGGGAAAATGGCGTCCGTGGGCGGAAAAAAAAATTGAGCCGCGAAACCATCCTCGTCGTGCGAAAAAAAAAATTGATACACGAAACCGAGGCTGTTTTGCGAAAAAAAATGGAGACGGGAAAATGGCGTCCGTGGGCGGAAAAAAAAATGGAGAGGCGAAACCATCCTCGTCGTGCGAAAAAAAAAATTGATACACGAAACCGAGGCTGTTTTGCGAAAAAAAATTGAGACGGGAAAATGGCGTCCGTGGGCGGAAAAAAAAATGGAGACGCGAAACCATCCTCGTCCTGCGAAAAAAAAAATTGATACACGAAACCGACGCTGTTTTGCGAAAAAAAATGGAGACGGGAAAATGGCGTCCGTGGGCGGAAAAATAAATGGAGAGGCGAAACCATCCTCGTCGTGCGAAAAAAAAAATTGATACACGAAACCGAGGCTGTTTTGCGAAAAAAAATTGAGACGGGAAAATGGCGTCCGTGGGCGGAAAAAAAAAATGGAGAGGCGAAACCATCCTCGTCGTGCGAAAAAAAAAATTGATACACGAAACCGAGGCTGTTTTGCGAAAAAAAATTGAGACGGGAAAATGGCGTCCGTGGGCGGAAAAAAAAATGGAGACGCGAAACCAACCTCGTCGTGCGAAAAAAAAAATTGATACACGAAACCGAGGCTGTTTTGCGAAAAAAAATTGAGACGGGAAAATTGCGTCCGTGGGCGGAAAAAAAAATGGAGAGGCGAAACCATCCTCGTCGTGCGAAAAAAAAAATTGATACACGAAACCGAGGCTGTTTTGCGAAAAAAAATTGAGACGGGAAAATGGCGTCCGTGGGCGGAAAAAAAAATGGAGAGGCGAAACCATCCTCGTCGTGCGAAAAAAAAAATTGATACACGAAACCGAGGCTGTTTTGCGAAAAAAAATTGAGACGGGAAAATGGCGTCCGTGGGCGGAAAAAAAAATGGAGACGCGAAACCATCCTCGTCGTGCGAAAAAAAAAATTGATACACGAAACCGACGCTGTTTTGCGAAAAAAAAATGAGACGGGAAAATGGCGTCCGTGGGCGGAAAAAAAAAATGGAGAGGCGAAACCATCCTCGTCGTGCGAAAAAAAAAATTGATACACGAAACCGAGGCTGTTTTGCGAGAAAAAATTGAGACGGGAAAATGGCGTCCGTGGGCGGAAAAAAAAAATGGAGAGGCGAAACCATCCTCGTCGTGCGAAAAAAAAAATTGATACACGAAACCGAGGCTGTTTTGCGAGAAAAAATTGAGACGGGAAAATGGCGTCCGTGGGCGGAAAAAAAAATGGAGAGGCGAAACCATCCTCGTCGTGCGAAAAAAAAAATTGATACACGAAACCGAGGCTGTTTTGCGAAAAAAAATGGAGACGGGAAAATGGCGTCCGTGGGCGGAAAAAAAAATGGAGAGGCGAAACCATCCTCGTCGTGCGAAAAAAAAAATTGATACACGAAACCGAGGCTGTTTTGCGAAAAAAAATTGAGACGGGAAAATGGCGTCCGTGGGCGGAAAAAAAAATGGAGAGGCGAACCCATCCTCGTCGTTGAAAAAAAAAATTGATACACGAAACCGAGGCTGTTTTGCGAAAAAAAATTGAGACGGGAAAATGCCGTCCGTGGGCGGAAAAATAAATGGAGAGGCGAAACCATCCTCGTCGTGCGATAAAAAAAAAATGATACACGAAACCGAGGCTGTTTTGCGAAAAAAAATTGAGACGGGAAAATGGCGTCCGTGGGCGGAAAAAAAAATGGAGAGGCGAAACCATCCTCGTCGTGCGAAAAAAAAAATTGATACACGAAACCGAGGCTGTTTTGCGAAAAAAAATTGAGACGGGAAAATGGCGTCCGTGGGCGGAAAAAAAAATGGAGAGGCGAAACCATCCTCGTCGTGCGAAAAAAAAAATTGATACACGAAACCGACGCTGTTTTGCGAAAAAAAATTGAGACGGGAAAATGGCGTCCGTGGGCGGAAAAAAAAAATGGAGAGGCGAAACCATCCTCGTCGTGCGAAAAAAAAAATTGATACACGAAACCGAGGCTGTTTTGCGAGAAAAAATTGAGACGGGAAAATGGCGTCCGTGGGCGGAAAAAAAAATGGAGAGGCGAAACCATCCTCGTCGTGCGAAAAAAAAAATTGATACACGAAACCGAGGCTGTTTTGCGAAAAAAAATTGAGACGGGAAAATGGCGTCCGTGGGCGGAAAAAAAAATGGAGAGGCGAAACCATCCTCGTCGTGCGAAAAAAAAAATTGATACACGAAACCGAGGCTGTTTTGCGAAAAAAAATTGAGACGGGAAAATGGCGTCCGTGGGCGGAAAAAAAAATGGAGAGGCGAACCCATCCTCGTCGTTGAAAAAAAAAATTGATACACGAAACCGAGGCTGTTTTGCGAAAAAAAATTGAGACGGGAAAATGCCGTCCGTGGGCGGAAAAAAAAATGGAGAGGCGAAACCATCCTCGTCGTGCGAAAAAAAAAATTGATACACGAAACCGAGGCTGTTTTGCGAAAAAAAATTGAGACGGGAAAATGGCGTCCGTGGGCGGAAAAAAAAATGGAGAGGCGAAACCATCCTCGTCGTGCGAAAAAAAAAATTGATACACGAAACCGAGGCTGTTTTGCGAAAAAAAATTGAGACGGGAAAATGGCGTCCGTGGGCGGAAAAAAAAATGGAGACGCGAAACCAACCTCGTCGTGCGAAAAAAAAAATTGATACACGAAACCGAGGCTGTTTTGCGAAAAAAAATTGAGACGGGAAAATGGCGTCCGTGGGCGGAAAAATAAATGGAGAGGCGAAACCATCCTCGTCGTGCGATAAAAAAAAATTGATACACGAAACCGAGGCTGTTTTGCGAAAAAAAATTGAGACGGGAAAATGGCGTCCGTGGGCGGAAAAAAAAATGGAGAGGCGAAACCATCCTCGTCGTGCGAAAAAAAAAAATTGATACACGAAACCGAGGCTGTTTTGCGAAAAAAAAATGAGACGGGAAAATGGCGTCCGTGGGCGGAAAAAAAAATGGAGAGGCGAAACCATCCTCGTCGTGCGAAAAAAAAAATTGATACACGAAACCGACGCTGTTTTGCGAAAAAAAATTGAGACGGGAAAATGGCGTCCGTGGGCGGAAAAAAAAATGGAGAGGCGAAACCATCCTCGTCGTGCGAAAAAAAAAATTGATACACGAAACCGAGGCTGTTTTGCGAAAAAAAATTGAGACGGGAAAATGGCGTCCGTGGGCGGAAAAAAAAATGGAGAGGCGAAACCATCCTCGTCGTGCGAAAAAAAAAATTGATACACGAAACCGAGGCTGTTTTGCGAAAAAAAATTGAGACGGGAAAATGGCGTCCGTGGGCGGAAAAAAAAATGGAGAGGCGAAACCATCCTCGTCGTGCGAAAAAAAAAATTGATACACGAAACCGAGGCTGTTTTGCGAAAAAAAATTGAGACGGGAAAATGGCGTCCGTGGGCGGAAAAAAAAATGGAGACGCGAAACCATCCTCGTCCTGCGAAAAAAAAAATTGATACACGAAACCGAGGCTGTTTTGCGAAAAAAAATTGAGACGGGAAAATGGCGTCCGTGGGCGGAAAAAAAAAATGGAGAGGCGAAACCATCCTCGTCGTGCGAAAAGAAAAATTGATACACGAAACCGACGCTGTTTTGCGAAAAAAAATTGAGACGGGAAAATGGCGTCCGTGGGCGGAAAAAAAAATGGAGAGGCGAAACCATCCTCGGCGTGCGAAAAAAAAAATTGATACACGAAACCGACGCTGTTTTGCGAAAAAAAATGGAGACGGGAAAATGGCGTCCGTGGGCGGAAAAAAAAATTGAGCCGCGAAACCATCCTCGTCGTGCGAAAAAAAAAATTGATACACGAAACCGAGGCTGTTTTGCGAAAAAAAATTGAGACGGGAAAATGGCGTCCGTGGGCGGAAAAATAAATGGAGAGGCGAAACCATCCTCGTCGTGCGATAAAAAAAAATTGATACACGAAACCGAGGCTGTTTTGCGAAAAAAAATTGAGACGGGAAAATGGCGTCCGTGGGCGGAAAAAAAAATGGAGAGGCGAAACCATCCTCGTCGTGCGAAAAAAAAAAATTGATACACGAAACCGAGGCTGTTTTGCGAAAAAAAAATGAGACGGGAAAATGGCGTCCGTGGGCGGAAAAAAAAATGGAGAGGCGAAACCATCCTCGTCGTGCGAAAAAAAAAATTGATACACGAAACCGACGCTGTTTTGCGAAAAAAAATTGAGACGGGAAAATGGCGTCCGTGGGCGGAAAAAAAAATGGAGAGGCGAAACCATCCTCGTCGTGCGAAAAAAAAAATTGATACACGAAACCGAGGCTGTTTTGCGAAAAAAAATTGAGACGGGAAAATGGCGTCCGTGGGCGGAAAAAAAAATGGAGAGGCGAAACCATCCTCGTCGTGCGAAAAAAAAAATTGATACACGAAACCGAGGCTGTTTTGCGAAAAAAAATTGAGACGGGAAAATGGCGTCCGTGGGCGGAAAAAAAAATGGAGAGGCGAAACCATCCTCGTCGTGCGAAAAAAAAAATTGATACACGAAACCGAGGCTGTTTTGCGAAAAAAAATTGAGACGGGAAAATGGCGTCCGTGGGCGGAAAAAAAAATGGAGACGCGAAACCATCCTCGTCCTGCGAAAAAAAAAATTGATACACGAAACCGAGGCTGTTTTGCGAAAAAAAATTGAGACGGGAAAATGGCGTCCGTGGGCGGAAAAAAAAAATGGAGAGGCGAAACCATCCTCGTCGTGCGAAAAGAAAAATTGATACACGAAACCGACGCTGTTTTGCGAAAAAAAATTGAGACGGGAAAATGGCGTCCGTGGGCGGAAAAAAAAATGGAGAGGCGAAACCATCCTCGGCGTGCGAAAAAAAAAATTGATACACGAAACCGACGCTGTTTTGCGAAAAAAAATGGAGACGGGAAAATGGCGTCCGTGGGCGGAAAAAAAAATTGAGCCGCGAAACCATCCTCGTCGTGCGAAAAAAAAAATTGATACACGAAACCGAGGCTGTTTTGCGAAAAAAAATGGAGACGGGAAAATGGCGTCCGTGGGCGGAAAAAAAAATGGAGAGGCGAAACCATCCTCGTCGTGCGAAAAAAAAAATTGATACACGAAACCGAGGCTGTTTTGCGAAAAAAAATTGAGACGGGAAAATGGCGTCCGTGGGCGGAAAAAAAAATGGAGACGCGAAACCATCCTCGTCCTGCGAAAAAAAAAATTGATACACGAAACCGACGCTGTTTTGCGAAAAAAAATGGAGACGGGAAAATGGCGTCCGTGGGCGGAAAAATAAATGGAGAGGCGAAACCATCCTCGTCGTGCGAAAAAAAAAATTGATACACGAAACCGAGGCTGTTTTGCGAAAAAAAATTGAGACGGGAAAATGGCGTCCGTGGGCGGAAAAAAAAAATGGAGAGGCGAAACCATCCTCGTCGTGCGAAAAAAAAAATTGATACACGAAACCGAGGCTGTTTTGCGAAAAAAAATTGAGACGGGAAAATGGCGTCCGTGGGCGGAAAAAAAAATGGAGACGCGAAACCAACCTCGTCGTGCGAAAAAAAAAATTGATACACGAAACCGAGGCTGTTTTGCGAAAAAAAATTGAGACGGGGAAAATTGCGTCCGTGGGCGGAAAAAAAAATGGAGAGGCGAAACCATCCTCGTCGTGCGAAAAAAAAAATTGATACACGAAACCGAGGCTGTTTTGCGAAAAAAAATTGAGACGGGAAAATGGCGTCCGTGGGCGGAAAAAAAAATGGAGACGCGAAACCATCCTCGTCGTGCGAAAAAAAAAATTGATACACGAAACCGAGGCTGTTTTGCGAAAAAAAATTGAGACGGGAAAATGGTGTCCGTGGGCGGAAAAAAAAATGGAGAGGCGAAACCATCCTCGTCGTGCGAAAAAAAAAATTGATACACGAAACCGAGGCTGTTTTGCGAAAAAAAATTGAGACGGGAAAATGGCGTCCGTGGGCGGAAAAAAAAATGGAGAGGCGAACCCATCCTCGTCGTTGAAAAAAAAAATTGATACACGAAACCGAGGCTGTTTTGCGAAAAAAAATTGAGACGGGAAAATGCCGTCCGTGGGCGGAAAAAAAATGGAGAGGCGAAACCATCCTCGTTGTGCGAAAAAAAAAATTGATACACGAAACCGAGGCTGTTTTGCGAAAAAAAATTGAGACGGGAAAATGGCGTCCGTGGGCGGAAAAAAAAATGGAGAGGCGAAACCATCCTCGTCGTGCGAAAAAAAAAATGATACACGAAACCGAGGCTGTTTTGCGAAAAAAAATTGAGACGGGAAAATGGCGTCCGTGGGCGGAAAAAAAAATGGAGACGCGAAACCATCCTCGTCGTGCGAAAAAAAAAATTGATACACGAAACCGAGGCTGTTTTGCGAAAAAAAATTGAGACGGGAAAATGGCGTCCGTGGGCGGAAAAAAAAATGGAGAGGCGAAACCATCCTCGTCGTGCGAAAAAAAAAAATTGATACACGAAACCGAGGCTGTTTTGCGAAAAAAAAATGAGACGGGAAAATGGCGTCCGTGGGCGGAAAAAAAAATGGAGAGGCGAAACCATCCTCGTCGTGCGAAAAAAAAAATTGATACACGAAACCGAGGCTGTTTTGCGAAAAAAAATTGAGACGGGAAAATGGCGTCCGTGGGCGGAAAAAAAAATGGAGAGGCGAAACCATCCTCGTCGTGCGAAAAAAAAAATTGATACACGAAACCGAGGCTGTTTTGCGAAAAAAATTGAGACGGGTAAATGGCGTCCGTGGGCGGAAAAAAAAATGGAGAGGCGAAACCATCCTCGTCGTGCGAAAAAAAAAATTGATACACGAAACCGAGGCTGTTTTGCGAAAAAAAATTGAGACGGGAAAATGGCGTCCGTGGGCGGAAAAAAAAATGGAGAGGCGAAACCATCCTCGTCGTGCGAAAAAAAAAATTGATACACGAAACCGAGGCTGTTTTGCGAAAAAAAATTGAGACGGGAAAATGGCGTCCGTGGGCGGAAAAAAAAATGGAGACGCGAAACCATCCTCGTCCTGCGAAAAAAAAATTGATACACGAAACCGAGGCTGTTTTGCGAAAAAAAATTGAGACGGGAAAATGGCGTCCGTGGGCGGAAAAAAAAAATGGAGAGGCGAAACCATCCTCGTCGTGCGAAAAGAAAAATTGATACACGAAACCGACGCTGTTTTGCGAAAAAAAATTGAGACGGGAAAATGGCGTCCGTGGGCGGAAAAAAAAATGGAGAGGCGAAACCATCCTCGTCGTGCGAAAAAAAAAATTGATACACGAAACCGACGCTGTTTTGCGAAAAAAAATGGAGACGGGAAAATGGCGTCCGTGGGCGGAAAAAAAAATTGAGCCGCGAAACCATCCTCGTCGTGCGAAAAAAAAAATTGATACACGAAACCGAGGCTGTTTTGCGAAAAAAAATTGAGACGGGAAAATGGCGTCCGTGGGCGGAAAAAAAAAATGGAGAGGCGAAACCATCCTCGTCGTGCGAAAAAAAAAATTGATACACGAAACCGAGGCTGTTTTGCGAAAAAAATTGAGACGGGAAAATGGCGTCCGTGGGCGGAAAAAAAAATGGAGACGCGAAACCATCCTCGTCGTGCGAAAAAAAAAATTGATACACGAAACCGACGCTGTTTTGCGAAAAAAAATTGAGACGGGAAAATTGCGTCCCTGGGCGGAAAAAAAAATGGAGCCGCGAAACCATCCTCGTCGTGCGAAAAAAAAAATTGATACACGAAACCGAGGCTGTTTTGCGAAAAAAAATGGAGACGGGAAAATGGCGTCCGTGGGCGGAAAAAAAAATGGAGAGGCGAAACCATCCTCGTCGTGCGAAAAAAAAAATTGATACACGAAACCGACGCTGTTTTGCGAAAAAAAATTGAGACGGGAAAATGGCGTCCGTGGGCGGAAAAAAAAAATGGAGAGGCGAAACCATCCTCGTCGTGCGAAAAAAAAAATTGGTACACGAAACCGAGGCTGTTTTGCGAAAAAAAAATGAGACGGGAAAATGGCGTCCGTGGGCGGAAAAAAAAATGGAGAGGCGAAACCATCCTCGTCGTGCGAAAAAAAAAATTGATACACGAAACCGACGCTGTTTTGCGAAAAAAAATTGAGACGGGAAAATGGCGTCCGTGGGCGGAAAAAAAAAATGGAGAGGCGAAACCATCCTCGTCGTGCGAAAAAAAAAAATTGATACACGAAACCGACGCTGTTTTGCGAAAAAAAATTGAGACGGGAAAATGGCGTCCGTGGGCGGAAAAAAAAATGGAGAGGCGAAACCATCCTCGTCGTGTGAAAAAAAAAAATTGATACACGAAACCGAGGCTGTTTTGCGAAAAAAAAATGAGACGGGAAAATGGCGTCCGTGGGCGGAAAAAAAAATGGAGAGGCGAAACCATCCTCGTCGTGCGAAAAAAAAAAATTGATACACGAAACCGAGGCTGTTTTGCGAAAAAAAAATGAGACGGGAAATGGCGTCCGTGGGCGGAAAAAAAAAATGGAGAGGCGAAACCATCCTCGTCGTGCGAAAAAAAAATTGATACACGAAACCGAGGCTGTTTTGCGAAAAAAAATTGAGACGGAAAATGGCGTCCGTGGGCGGAAAAAAAAATGGAGAGGCGAAACCATCCTCGTCGTGCGAAAAAAAAAATTGATACACGAAACCGAGGTGTTTTGCGAAAAAAATTGAGACGGGAAAATGGCGTCCGTGGGCGGAAAAAAAAATGGAGAGGCGAAACCATCCTCGTCGTGCGAAAAAAAAATTGATACACGAAACCGAGGCTGTTTTGCGAAAAAAAATGGAGACGGGAAATGGCGTCCGTGGGCGGAAAAAAAAATGGAGAGGCGAAACCATCCTCGTCGTGCGAAAGAAAAATTGATACACGAAACCGAGGCTGTTTTGCGAAAAAAAATTGAGACGGGGAAAATGGCGTCGTGGGCGGAAAAAAAAATGGAGAGGCGAAACCATCCTCGTCGTGCGAAAAAAAAATTGATACACGAAACCGAGGCTGTTTTGCGAAAAAAAATTGAGACGGGAAAATGGCGTCCGTGGGCGGAAAAAAAAATGGAGCCGCGAAACCATCCTCGTTGTGCGAAAAAAAAAATTGATACACGAAACGAGGCTGTTTTGCGAAAAAAATTGAGACGGGAAAATGGCGTCCGTGGGCGGAAAAAAAAATGGAGACGCGAAACCATCCTCGTCGTGCGAAAAAAAAAATTGATACACGAAACCGAGGCTGTTTTGCGAAAAAAAATGAGACGGGAAAATTGCGTCCCTGGGCGGAAAAAAAAATGGAGCCGCGAAACCATCCTCGTCGTGCGAAAAAAAAATTGATACACGAAACCGAGGCTGTTTTGCGAAAAAAATGGAGACGGGAAAATGGCGTCCGTGGGCGGAAAAAAAAATGGAGAGGCGAAACCATCCTCGTCGTGCGAAAAAAAAAATTGATACACGAAACCGACGCTGTTTTGCTGAAAAAAAATGAGACGGGAAAATGGCGTCCGTGGGCGGGAAAAAAAATTGAGCCGCGAAACCATCCTCGTCGTGCGAGAAAAAAAATTGATACACGAAACCGAGGCTGTTTTGCGAAAAAAAATGGAGACGGGAAAATGGCGTCCGTGGGCGGAAAAAAAAATGGAGAGGCGAAACATCCTCGTCGTGCGAAAAAAAAAAATTGATACACGAAACCGACGCTGTTTGCGAAAAATAATTGAGACGGGAAAATGGCGTCCGTGGGCGGGAAAAAAAATGGAGAGGCGAAAACATCCTCGTCGTGCGAAAAAAAAAATTGATACACGAAACCGAGGCTGTTTTGCGAAAAAAAATTGAGACGGGAAAATGGCGTCCGTGGCGGGAAAAAAAAAATGGAGACGCGAACCATCCTCGTCGTGCAAAAAAAAAAAATTGATACACGAAACCG
>JAQJZH010001019.1:0-28032 GCA_028020825.1 Podargus strigoides
CCAAGCCCCGCCCACCTGCTGGTACTGGGAGTATTTGATGGGGTCCTTCTCGAACACCTCGTAGGTCTGCGACTCCAGGTTGTCCATCAGGGGCTGCCCGGGGGGGCGGGGACACTCGTGGCCACGCCCCCTTTTACCCACAGGCCACGCCCCCTCCCATAGGCCACGCCCACCGAGGCCACGCCCCCTCCCATCACCCCATCCCTACCCCATGTGGCTCCATATAGGGCAGTGCCAGGCCACGCCCCCTCGCTGTGGCCACGCCCCCACCCCCTCAGACCACGCCCACATCGTTGACCACGCCCCCCTCCCCTTAGCCACGCCCCCTCCCCGCCAAGCCACGCCCCCTTATAGCCCTATAACCCTATTGTTATCCCTTTATCCCACCACAGCGCCACCCCCAAGCCCCTCCCACCCGCCCTGACCACGCCCCCTCCCTCAAACCACGCCCACCCCATGGCCACGCCCCCCTACCCTTAGCCACGCCCCCTTTACCCCCCCCAACCCCTTTAAAGACCCCCTAAAAGCGGGGGGATGGGTGGGAATTCACCCCCCATCGCCCCCCTTTTACCAAGCCACGCCCACCCCGAGGCCCCGCCCACACCTGAGGCCACGCCCCCTTTAACCCCCCCCAACCCCCTTTAAAGACCCCTAAAAGCAGGGGGATGGGTGGGAATTCACCCCCCCCACCTCCCCCCTTACCAAGCCACGCCCCACCCTGAGGCCACGCCCACACCTGAGCCCCCCCCCCCCCCGCCCACCTGCAGGGGGCACTGCAGGTAATCCTCGTAGCCGCGGGCGAAGAGCTCGTAGGCGGAGGGGGGGGGGGCGGTGCTGGCCCAGGTGCTCCAGGTACTGCAGGTACGCGCCCAGCGGCTTCGCGGGGTGCCGGGGGGCGCCCGCCAGCACCACCTGCACCTCCAGCTGGGGGGACCCCAAAAATGGAACCCCACATAAATCACATGGGGAACCCCCATAAATCACCTGGGGAACCCCCAAACCCCCTGGGGAACCCCACATCCCGCCCCCAGCACCACCTGCACCTCCAGCTGGGGCACCCCGAAAATGGAACCCCCCCGTAAATCACATGGGGAACCCCCATAAACCACCTGGGGAACCCCCCATAAACCACCTAGGGAACCCCCATAAACCACCTGGGGAACCCCCAAACCCCACCCCCAGCACCACCTGCACCTCCAGCTGGGGCACCCCAAAAATAACACCCCATAAATCCCCTGGGGAACCCCCAAACCCCACCAGGGACCCCCAAAACCCCTGGGGAACCCCCAAACCCCCTCATAGCCCCCCACAATTCCCCCCCAGAACTCCAGTCCCCCCATAGCCCCCTCAAACCTCCCCATAGCCCCCCAAAATCCCTTCATAACCCCCCAAACCCCCTTCAGCCCCCCAAACCCCCTCATAACCCCCCCAAAACCCTCCAAACCCCCTCATGGCCACCCCCAAACCCCCTTCAGCCCCCCAAACCACCTCATAACCCCCCCAAACCCCCCTCAAACCCCCTGGAGCCCCCCCCAAACCCCCTTACAGCTCCCCCAAACCACCTCATAACCCCCCCAAACCCCCCCCAAATCCCCTTCAGCCCCCCCCCAAGCCCCCTTCAGGCCCCCCCAAATCCCCCTAGAGCCCCCCAAACCCCCTCATAACCCCCCCAAAACCCCCCAAACCCCCTCATAGCCCCCCAGACCCCCCCCAAACCTCCCCATAGCCCCCCCAACCCCTCCCAGAGCCCCCCCCATCCCCCACCCTGAGCAGGCGGCAGAGCAGGCGCTGGTGGGCCGGGAGAGCACGGGGAACCCCTTCTTGTTGGTGAGGAAGAGGGAGGTGGGCAGGATGGCCGCCTTCACCGGCTCCCCCAGCCACCGGTCCATGGCCGCCGCCGACGGCAGGTCCGGGCCCACCTCCAGCGCTGGGGGGGGGAGGGGTCAGCCCCGCCCCCACAGGGGTCAGCCCCCGCCCCCACAGGGGTCAGCCCCGCCCCCAGGGGTCAGCCCCGCCCCCACAGGGGTCAGCCCCCCCACACAGGGGTCAGCCCCCCATAACCCCCCCCCATATGCACCAGCACCCCCCACTCGGGGGTTAGCCCCGCCCACTCACACGTGGACACGCCAATCAAACCCTAAGCCCCGCCCCCTTATTCATAAGCCCCGCCCATACCCTTGGCCACGCCCCCCACGTCTCAAGCCCCGCCCCCTTGGTGATTAATCCCACCCACAAAGTCTAATTACACCTCATTATGACACCTGTAATAGCTCTGTGGCCCCGCCCCCTTCCCCTGTGACCACGCCCCCTCATGGTACGGCCCCTCCCACACCCTTGGCCCCGCCCCCATTACTCAAGCCCCGCCCCCTTGGTAAATAACCCCGCCCCACAAAGTCTAATTACACCTCATTACAGCACCCGTAACACCCCTATGGCCACGCCCCCAGACCATTGGCCACGCCCCATTAGGGCACGGCCCCGCCCGCACCTCTGACCACGCCCCCTCTGCTCAAGCCCCGCCCCCTTGTCATCCAGCCCCCCCCACCCCCCCATAGCCCCACCCCAAAGCCACGGCCCCGCCCACTTCAGCACCCACGGCCACGCCCCCCTCCCCCAGGCCACGCCCCCTCCCACACCCAAGCCACGCCCACCGCCCCAGGCCCCGCCCCCTGCTGGCTCTGACCTCAGGTAACCCGGCCCTGCTCCCCGTGGCCCCGCCCCTCGCCCTTTGGTCACGCCCCCGAGGCCCCCGCCCCCTCCCTCAGGCCACGCCCCCCCGAGGCCCCGCCCCCGCTCACCCACGCCCACTCTCTTGTTGTAGTCGCAGAGGGTGCGGAAGTTGTGCCACCTGGGGGGGGAGGGAGTCACCCCCAAAACACACAGGGACCCCCCCGACCCCCCCCACCCCCCCCTGAACCCCAAAACCCGCCCAGGGATCCCCAAAACCCCACAGGGAACCCCAAAACCCCACAGGGACCCCCCAAACCCCCCCCTCGAACCCCCCCAAACCCCCCCTGAACCCCAAAACCCACCCAGGGACCCCAACCCCCCCCCAGGGATCCCCAAAACCCCACAGGGACCCCAAAACACTCCAGGATCCCCCCAACACCCACAGAGACCCCCAACCCCCCGCCAAAACTCCCATTGATCCCCCCCAAATCCCCCCAGGGACCCCCAAAACCCCCACAGAGCCCCCCCGCAAATCCCCCTGACCCCTCAGGGACCCCCAACCCCCCCAGGGACCCCCCCATACCCCCCAGGGACCCCCAAATCCCCCCAGGGGACCCCCAAAACCCCCACAGAGCCCCCTGACCCCTCAGGGACCCCCAAACCCCTCCCCAGGACCCCCCCAAAACCCCCCCAGACCCCCCAAAACTCCCCTTGACCCCCCCCACCCCCCCCCAGGGACTCCCAAACCCCCCCAGGACCCCCGAAGTCCTCTTCAGGGACCCCCCCATACCCCACAGGAACCCCAAAACTCCCCCAGACCCCCTGAAATTCCCCTTAATCCCCCCCAGTCCCCCCCAAACCCCCCTTGATCCCCCCCAAACCCCCCAGGGACCCCCAACACCCCCCCAGGACCCCCCAAATCCCCCCCAGGCCCCCCAGCCCCCCCCCTCACCACAGCCAGGTTTTCTCCTCGTCCGCCCCCTCGGGCCCCCCTCGTTCTGGATCAGATCCTCCCGCACGTTCTCGGGGGCCAGGAGGGGCACCCGCGCACCCCAGAACTGGGGTACAGGGACCCCCCAGTCACTCCCAGTGCATCCCAGTCCATCCCAGTGACCCCCCAGTCCATCCCAGTGACCTCCCAGTGCCTCCCAGTAACCCCCCAGTGCCTTCCCAGTGACCTCCCAGTAACCCCCAGTCCATCCCAGTAACCCACCCGCACCCAGAACTGGGGTACAGGGACCCCCAGTCACTCCCAGTGCATCCCAGTGACCCCCCAATGCCTTCCCAGTGACCCCCCAGTGCCTCCCAGTGACCCCCCAGTGCCTTCCCAGTAACCCCCCAGTGCCTCCCAGTGACCCCCCAGTGCCTTCCCAGTGACCTCCCAGTAACCCCCAGTGCCTCCCAGTGACCTCCCAGTGCCTCCCAGTGACCCCCAGTCCATCCCAGTAACCCACCGCACCCAGAACTGGGGCACAGGGACCCCCAGTAACTCCCAGTGCATCCCAGTGCCTCCCAGTAACCCCCCAGTGCCTCCCAGTAACCCCCCAGTGCCTTCCCAGTGACCTCCCAGTAACCCCCAGTCCCATCCCAGTAACCCACCTGCACCCAGAAACTGGGGTACAGGGACCCCCCAGTCACTCCCAGTCCATCCCAGTCCATCCCAGTGACCCCCCAGTGCCTCCCAGTAACCCCCCCAGTGCCTCCCAGTAACCCCCCAGTGCCTTCCCAGTGACCTCCCAGTAACCCCCCAGTGCCTCCCAGTGACCTCCCAGTGCCTCCCAGTGACCCCCAGTCCATCCCAGTAACCCACCCGCACCCAGAACTGGGGCACAGGGACCCCCAGTAACTCCCAGTGCATCCCAAGTGCCTCCCAGTAACCCCCCCAGTGCCTCCCAGTAACCCCCCCAGTGCCTTCCCAGTGACCTCCCAGTAACCCCCAGTCCATCCCAGTAACCCACCTGCACCCAGAACTGGGGTACAGGGACCCCCAGTCACTCCCAGTCCATCCCAGTCCCATCCCAGTGACCCCCCAGTGCCTCCCAGTAACCCCCCAGTGCCTCCCAGTAACCCCCAGTGCCTTCCCAGTGAACCTCCCAGTAACCCCCAGTCCATCCCAGTAACCCACCCGCACCCAGAACTGGGGTACAGGGACCCCCAGTAACTCCCAGTGCATCCCAGTCCATCCCAGTGACCCCCCAGTCCATCCCAGTGACCCCCCCAGTGCCTTCCAGTGACCTCCCAGTGACCCCCAGTGCATCCCAGTAACCCACCCGCACCCAGAACTGGGGTACAGGGACCCCCAGTCACTCCCAGTGCATCCCAGTCCATCCCAGTGACCCCCCAGTGCCTCCCAGTAACCCCCCAGTGCCTCCCAGTGACCCCCCAGTGCCTTCCCAGTGACCTCCCAGTCAACCCCAGTCCATCCCAGTCCATCCCAGTGACCCCCCAGTGCCTCCCAGTAACCCCCCAGTGCCTTCCCAGTGACCTCCCAGTAACCCCCAGTGCATCCCAGTAACCCACCCGCACCCAGAACTGGGGCACAGGGACCCCCAGTAACTCCCAGTGCATCCCAGTGACCTCCCAGTGCCTCCCAGTGCATCCCAGTCACCTCCCAGTGCCCTTCCCAGTGACCTCCCAGTAACCCCCAGTCCATCCCAGTAACCCCCAAGTGCCTCCCAGTGACCCCCCAGTGCCTTCCCAGTGACCTCCCAGTAACCCCCAGTCCATCCCAGTAACCCACCCGCACCCAGAACTGGGGCACAGGGACCCCCAGTCACCCCCAGTGCATCCCAGTGACCCCCCAGTGCCTTCCCAGTGACCTCCCAGTAACCCCCAGTCCATCCCAGTAACCCCCCAGTGCCTCCCAGTCACCTCCCAGTCACCCCTCAGTGACCTCCCAGTCACCCCCAGTCCAACCCAGTAACCCCCAGTCCACCCCCTTAACCCCCCACTGCCTTCCCAGTGACCTCCCAGTCAACCCCAGTCCATCCCAGTCCATCCCAGTGACCCCCCAGTGCCTCCCAGTAACCCCCCAGTGCCTTCCCAGTGACCTCCCAGTAACCCCCAGTGCATCCCAGTAACCCACCCGCACCCAGAACTGGGGCACAGGGACCCCCAGTAACTCCCAGTGCATCCCAGTGACCTCCCAGTGCCTCCCAGTGCATCCCAGTCACCTCCCAGTGCCTTCCCAGTGACCTCCCAGTAACCCCCAGTCCATCCCAGTCACCCCTCAGTGACCTCCCAGTCACCCCCAGTCCAACCCAGTAACCCCCAGTCCACCCCCTTAACCCCCCACTGCCTTCCCAGTGACCTCCCAGTCAACCCCAGTCCATCCCAGTCCATCCCAGTGACCCCCCAGTGCCTCCCAGTAACCCCCCAGTGCCTTCCCAGTGACCTCCCAGTAACCCCCAGTGCATCCCAGTAACCCACCCGCACCCAGAACTGGGGCACAGGGACCCCCAGTAACTCCCAGTGCATCCCAGTGACCTCCCAGTGCCTCCCAGTGCATCCCAGTCACCTCCCAGTGCCTTCCCAGTGACCTCCCAGTAACCCCCAGTCCATCCCAGTAACCCCCAAGTGCCTCCCAGTGACCCCCCAGTGCCTTCCCAGTGACCTCCCAGTAACCCCCAGTCCATCCCAGTAACCCACCCGCACCCAGAACTGGGGCACAGGGACCCCCAGTCACCCCCAGTGCATCCCAGTGACCCCCCAGTGCCTTCCCAGTGACCTCCCAGTAACCCCCAGTCCATCCCAGTAACCCCCCAGTGCCTCCCAGTCACCTCCCAGTCACCCCTCAGTGACCTCCCAGTCACCCCCAGTCCAACCCAGTAACCCCCAGTCCACCCCCTTAACCCCCCACTGCCTTCCCAGTGACCTCCAATCACTCCCAGTGCCCACAGACTCCCTCAAGCAGCTTCCCAGTGCCCCCCAGTACCCCCAGCCCCCCTCCCAGTGCCCCCCAGTGCCCCCAGCCCCCCTCCCAGTGCCTTCCAGTACCCCCAGCCCCCCTCCCAGTATCCCCCAGTACCCCCAGTTCCCCTCCCAGTGCCCTGCAGTACCCCCAGCCCCACTCCCAGTGCCTCCCAGTCCCCCTCCCAGTGCCCCCCAGTACCCCCAAACCCCCTCCCAGTGCCCCCCAGTGCCCCCAGCCCCCCTCCCAGTGCCTCCCAGCCCCCTCCCAGTGCCCCCCGGTGTCCCCAGACCCCCTCCCAGTGCCCCCCAGTACCCCCAGACCCCTTCCCAGTACCCCCACCCCCCCTCCCAGTGCCCCCCAGTGCCCCCAGCCCCCCTCCCAGTGCCCCACCCCCCCTCCCAGTGCCCCCCAGTGCCCCCAGCCCCCCTCCCAGTGCCCCACCCCCCCTCCCAGTGCCCCCAGTGCCCCCAGCCCCACTCCCAGTGCCTCCCAGTCCCCCTCCCAGTCCCCCCAGAACCCCTCCCAGTGCCCCCAAACCTCCTCCCAGTGCCCCCCAGTGCCCCCAGCCCCCTTCCCAGTGCCTCCCAGTCCCCCTCCCAGTCCCCCCAGAACCCCTCCCAGTGCCCCCAAACCTCCTCCCAGTGCCCCCCAGTGCCCCCAGCCCCCTTCCCAGTGCCCCCATCCCCCCTCCCAGTGCCCCCCAGTGCCCCAAACCCCCTCCCAGTGCCCCCAGTGCCCCCAGTGCCCCAGCCCCACCATGGCGCTGTGGTGGCCGCTGTGCAGGTGGGCGCAGAGCAGCCGCGCCAGGTTGGGGTTCCCCCCCGGCCCCAGGGGGAGCAGGAACGCGGGGAGCCCCAGGTACGCCCCGAAATCCAGCTCCTGCAGCATGGCCTGGGGGGGACAGGGGGGTCAGAGGTCAGGCGGGGTCATGGGGGGGTCAGGGGTCATGGGGGGGTCAGGGGGGCACCCCAAAACTCACGGCCTCGGAGTTGCGGCGCACGGAGTCCAGGGGGGAGTCGGGGCGGATCCAGGGCGAGAGGCGCCCCACGATGAGGGTGTTCCAGTCTGGGGGGGCAGGGGGGGTCAGGGGGGACCCCAAAAAATGGGGGGGGGGACCCAGAAACCGGGGGGGGGAGCCACAAACTGGGGGTGGGGCCCAGAAACTGGGGGGGGGGGGCCCAGAAACAGGGGGGGGACCCCAAAAACGGGGGGGGGACCCCAGATACTGGGAGCTCCCAGTCCCCTTTTGGGGGTTCCCAGTCCCTTTTGGGACCCCCAGACCCCCTCCCAGTGCCCCCCAGTACCCCCAGATCCCCTCCCATTGCCCCCCCACAACCTCCCAGTGCCTCCCAGTCCCCCCCCAGTGCTGCAGTGCCTGCTGTTCCCTTTTGGGGGGTCCCATTTTGGGGTTCCCAGTCCCTTTTGGGACCCCCAGACCCCCTCCCATTGCCCCCCAGTACCCCCAGATCCCCTCCCAGTGACCCCCCACAACCTCCCAGTGCCCACCAGTGCCCCCAGACCCCCTCCCATTGCCCCCCCACAACCTCCCAGTGCCCACCAGTGCCCCCAGACCCGCTTCCCAGTGCCTCCCAGTCCCCCCCCAGTGCTGCGGTGCCCACTGTTCCCTTTTGGGGGGTCCCTTTTTGGGGGGGTTCCCAGTCCCATTTTGGGGTCCCCAGTCCCACTTTGGGGTCCCCAGTCCATTTTTCGGGGTTCCCAGTCCCATTTTGGGGTTCCCAGTCCCATTTTGGGGGTTTCCAGTCCATTTTTGGGGGTTCCCAGTCCCATTTCGGGGTTCCCAGTCCCTTTTTGGGGGGTCCCAGTCCCTTTTCGGGGTTCCCAGTCCCATTTTTGGGGTCCCCAGTCCCTTTTTGGGGGTTCCCAAGTCCCATTTCGGGGGGTCCCCAGTCCCATTTGGGGTCCCCCCCTCACCGCGGCCGGACAGGAGGAGGTCGGAGCGGGTCTGGGGCCCGGGCCGCTCCCCGCGCCGGTTCCAAACCGAATTCGCGCCGGTTCCGGGGGTGGAACAGCGGCAGGCAAAGGAAATCAAACCTGGCGGGAAAGGTCAAAGGTCAAACTTAACGGGTCAAAGGTCACAACCCCAACCCCAACCCCTCCCGCCCCCTCTCACCCCTCCCGGGCCACGGCCCCGAGCGCCTCCGCCACCTCCGGGACGCAGCTCAGCTCCCGCCCGCCCGACACCCGCGCGCCGCCGCCCGCCGCCGCCATGGCCGCCCGGACCCGCCCCCCGCCCGCCGCAGCCAATCGGAGAGCGCGCTGCCACGCCCCGCCCCCTGCCGCGCCGAGCGCCAATGGCGGGGCCGCGCCCGCCTGTCAATCACGGCGCGCCGGGAAGGAACCAATCAGAGCGCGCGGCCCCGCCCCCCCTTACCCCACTCCGCCTATGGCTGCGCGCCCTCAATGAACCAATCAGAGCGCGCGGGCCCGCCCCCCTCGCTGTCAATCACGGCCGCCCTCACCCCCCTCCGCCTATGGCTGCGCGCCGGAAATGAACCAATCAGAGCGCGCGGCGCGGTCCCGCCCCCTCGCTGTCAATCACGCCCGCCCTCACCCGGCTCCGCCTATGGCTGCGCGCCGGAAATGAACCAATCAGAGCGCGCGGCGCGGTCCCGCCCCCTGCGCTGTCAATCATCCCCGCGCCGCGGAGGGGGCGTGGTCAGGGAGAGGCCACGCCCCCCCCTGCGCGCTGTCGCCACGTGGTGAATGGAAGCCGGGGGGGGGGTGGTGTTTTAAAGCCGTTTATTTCGGGGTTGCCATGGAAACCGCGGGATGTGGCGACGCCAGGGGGTGGGGGAGGGTCAGAGGTCAGAGGTCAGGGGTCAGGGCGCTGCTGGCGGAGGTGCAGGAGGGCCCAGCGCCGCTGCTCCCCCCCGCTCCCGCAGGCGCCCGAACTCCTGGGCCAGGGCCCCCAGCGCGCCCCCCGCAGGCCTCGTACGCCCGGAGCTCCGCCCCCTTCAGCCCCGCCTCCAGCCCCGCCCCCTCCAGCCCCGCCTCCAGCCACGCCCTGGGGGGACAATGGGGGGCGTGGCTTGGGGGCGTGGCTTGGGGAGGGGGGGCGTGGCTTAGGGAGGGGGTCAATGGGGGCGTGGCTTAGGGAGGGGTCACTGGGGGCGTGGCTTAGGGAGGGGTCAGTGGGGGCGTGGCTTAGGGAGGGGCCCCAATGGGGGCGTGGCTTAGGGAGGGGTCAATGGGGGCGTGGCTTAGGGAGGGGTCAGTGGGGGCGTGGCTTAGGGAGGGGCCCAATGGGGGCGTGGCTTAGGGAGGGGTCAATGGGGGCGTGGCTTAGGGAGGGGTCAATGGGGGCGTGGCTCAGGGAGGGGTCAATGGGGGCGTGGCTTAGGGAGGGGTCAATGGGGGCGTGGCTTAGGGAGGGGTCAATGGGGGCGTGGCTTGGGGTGGGGGCGTGGCTTGGGGTGGGGTCAGTGGGGGCGTGGCTTAGGGAGGGGTCAATGGGGGCGTGGCTTAGGGAGGGGTCAATGGGGGCGTGGCTTAGGGAGGGGTCAATGGGGGCGTGGCTCAGGGAGGGGTCAATGGGGGCGTGGCTTAGGGAGGGGTCAATGGGGGCGTGGCTTAGGGAGGGGTCAATGGGGGCGTGGCTTGGGGTGGGGGCGTGGCTTGGGGTGGGGTCAGTGGGGGCGTGGCTTAGGGAGGGGCCAACGGGGGCGTGGCTTAGGGAGGGGTCAGTGGGGGCGTGGCTTAGGGAGGGGTCAATGGGGGCGTGGCTTAGGGAGGGGTCAATGGGGGCGTGGCTTAGGGATGGGGTCACTGGGGGCGTGGCTTGGGGAGGGGTCAGTGGGGGCGTGGCTTGGGGGTCAATGGGGGCGTGGCTTAGGGAGGGGTCAGAGGGGGCGTGGCTTGGGGTGGGGGCGTGGCTTAGGGGGGCACACCCACCTGAGGCGGCGGTGGGCGGCGAGCTTGGCGGGGGGGTAGGCGTCAATCAGCAGCTGTAGCTCCTCCCACCTGATTTGCATATGGAATTAGGAGGGGTGTGGCCCGCAGTGGGCGTGGCCAGGGGAAGGGGGCGTGGCCTGGCACCCACCTGACCTTGAGCAGCAGGGCCACGCCCTTGGCCTCCAGGAACCGGCCCCGCCTCCGCTCCCCCTCCCCCCGCCGCCCCTCCCCCCACAGCGCCCCCAGCAGCGCCAGGCAGCGCCCCAGGGCCTGGGGGGAACGGGGGGCACCCCAAAACACACGTGGGGACCCCAAAAACACACATTGGGACCCCAAAAACACACATTGGGACCCCAAAAACACACATTGGGACCCCAAAACACACATGGGACCCCAAAACACACCCCCAGGGACCCCCAAACCCCTCCCCAACCCCCCCAGTGCCCCCCAAACCCCTCCCAGGACCCCCCCAGCACCCCAAATTCCCCCCAGGAACCCCCAAACCCCTCCCAGGGAGCTCTGAAGCCCCCCAGGACCCCCCAGAACCCCCCCAGGGACCTCCCCAGGACCCCCAACCCCTCCCAGGGACCCCCAAAGCCCATCTAGGACCCCCCAAATCACCCCCAAGGGACCCCTGAAGCCCCCCAGGGACCCCCAAATGCTCCCCAGGACCCCCCCAGGACCCCTAACCCCCCCACCCCATGACCCCCAAACCCTCCCAGGGACCCCCCAACCCCTCCCAGGGACCCCAAACCCCCCCCAGGGACCCCCCAAACCCCCCCAGGACCCCCAAACCCCCCCAGGGACCCCAACCTCCCCCCCAGGGACCCCAACCCCCCCCCCAGGGACCCCCAAACCCCCCCAGGCCCCCCCCAACCCCCCCACCTGTGCGTACGCCCTCCTCTGCTCCTCCAGCAGCCCCTTCAGGACCCTCCCCCGCCGCCGCCCCCCCTCCAAGCGCTGCCACTGCGAGGCCAGAGCCCCCCCCACCCCCTCCAGCTTCGTGGGGGCGCCGGGGGGGTCCCCAGCAGGGTCTGGGCGGGCCCCCCCGTTGTGGTAAAGCCCCAATTCCGCCACTTTCTCCCCCAAACGCCGCTCCAGAGCCGGGAGGAGGCGGGAGAGGAGGGGGGTGGGGTCCTGGGGGGGGGGGAGATCAGGTCAAGGGGGGGGTCCCCGATATTTTAGGGGGTCTGGGGGGGGTTTGGGGGGGGCTCACAGTGCGGGGGGGCAGCTCGGTGAAAATGGGGGGGCCCAAGCGGAGCTGGGCCAAGGCGAGGGGCTTGGAGGACCTAAAAAAAGGGGGGGGGGAGGTTAAAGGGGGGTTCCCAGCATGCACTGGGGTGTGGGGGGGGGTCACACTTACGGGGGGGTCGAGGTTTTGGGGGTCCCAGCAGAGCTCCCCCAGCCCCCGGTTCAGGGCCTCCCACCGCAGCCAGGCCCGGCGCCGCAGGGACAGCTCCGCCTCCGCCTGGGGGGGCCCCAATCACTGCCCCCTCCCCCCACAAACACCCCCACCTGGGGACCCCCAAACCCCCCCAGCGCCCCCAAACCCCCCCCAGGGGCACCACACCCCACCAGTGCCCCCATTTCCACCCCAGTTCCCCCGTCCCCAGTCCCCCCAGTTCCCCCATTCCCAGTCTCCCCAGTCCCTTTCCCAGTGCCCCCCCCAGTTCCCTTCCCTGTACCCCCCAATACCCCCATTTTCCCCCCCATTCCCCTCCAGTGCCCCCAGTCCCCCCCCACAGTCCCTCCCAGTGCCCCCATTTATCCCCCCCCACCCCTATTTCCCCCCCCATTTCCCTCCCAGTGCCCCCATTTCCCTCCCAATCCCCTCCCAGTGCCCCCCCAGTACCCCCATTTCCCTCCAGTGCCCCCATTTCCCTCCCAGTCCCCCCCAGCAGCCCCATTTCCCTCCCAGTGCCCTCCCAGTTGCTCCCCAGCACCCCCATTTCCCTCCCATTTCCCTCCCAGCACCGCCATTTCCCTCCCAGTGCCCCCATTTCCCTCCAGTCCCCTCCCAGTGCCCCCCAGTGCCCCCACCTTTCTCAGCTCCCTCTGCCGTCCGGCGCTGCCCCCCCCCCTCCCCCAGCCGGCCCCGCACCCCCCCCAGCAGACGGGCCAGGAGGGGGGGGGGGGGCGGTGCTGGGGGGCCCCTGCTCACCTGGGGGGGGGGGAACACACATTAATTAACACCCCTAATTAACCCCCCCACCCCTAATTACCCCCCCTAATTACCCTCCTTACCCATCGCGGGGGGTCAGAGGGGGGCGGCCCCGCCTGCAGCGCCGAGGGGACCCCCCTGTGGTGGGGGGAGGGGCACTGGTTACCCATAACGACCTTTTCGGGGGGGCCCCCCTCAATTTGTCCAATTTCCCCTCAATTTACCCCAATTTACCCCCATTCCCCTCAATTTCCCCCAATTCCCCCCAATTCCCCTCAATTTCCCCCAATTCTCGTCAATTTCCCCCAATTTCCCTCAATTTCCCCCAATTCCCCCCAATTTCCCCAATTTCCCTCAATTTCCCCCCAATTTCCCCTCAATTTCCCCCAATTCCCCTCAATTTACCCCAATTCCCCTCAATTTACCCCAATTCCCCTCAATTTCCCCCAATTCCCCCCAATTTCCCCCATTCCCCCCAATTCCCCTCAATTTCCCCCATTCCCCTCAATTCCCCCAATTCCCCCTCAATTTCCCCCAATCCCCCTCAATTCCCCCAATTCCCCTCAATTCCCCCTCCATTCACCCCAATTCCCCTCAATTCCCCCCAATTCCCCCTCAATTCCCCCCAATTCCCCCTCAATTCCCCCCAATTTCCCCCAATTCCCCTCAATTCCCCCCAATTCCCCCTCAATTCCCCCCAATTCCCCTCAATTTACCCCAATTCCCCCTCAATTTCCCCAATTCCCCTCAATTTCCCCCAATTCCCCCCAATTCCCCTCAATTCCCCCCAATTCCCCTCAATTCCCCCCAATTCCCCTCAATTCCCCCCAATTCCCCCTCAATTCCCCCCAATTCCCCTCAATTTACCCCAATTCCCCTCAATTCCCCCCAATTCCCCTCAATTTCCCCCAATTCCCCTCAATTCCCCCCAATTCCCCCTCAATTTCCCCCAATTCCCCTCAATTTCCCCCCAATTCCCCTCAATTTCCCCCAATTCCCCCTCAATTTCCACAATTCCCCTCAATTTACCCCATTTTTCCCCTCAATTTTCCCGATTTCCCCCCAATTCGTGCCGCCCCCCCCATCCCTACCGGTTCCGCCATCCCCGGCCGCAAACGCCCGCCTAAAACAAGCCCCGCAAAACAAGCCCCGCCCCTTCCGGCGCGGCTCCACCAATCAGAGCGCGGCGCGGCTCCACCAATCAGAGCGCGGCGCGGCTCCACCAATCAGAGCGCGGCGCGGCTCCAGCGGCGGGCGACCAATGAGAAGCCGAGGCGACGGGCGGGGCGGGGCCAAGAACCGCGCATGCGCGCAGCGCCCACTTCCGCTTTCCATGCGTCGCGCCGCCGTATCCCCCCCTTGCGCGCCGCCATGTTTATTCCCCCCTGCGCGCCGCCATATTCCCCCCCTCGCGTTCACTCTGGAACCTACTGACGCCGCCCGCGCACCAAAAAACACCCCCAAAACGCCACGAATTCGCCCCAAAACCACCGTTTTTTTTTTTATTGCTCGTCCCCGTCGCCGTCCCCGTAGAGCTCCTGCAGCTCGGCCACGTTGTGGGTGGAGACGTGGCGCCAGCCGGCGGGCCCCACGTGGTACACGGTGACGCGCCCCCCCGAGTAGGCGTCGCGGCGGGCGGCCTGGAAGATGGCGCGGCGCGCCAGGGCGCAGGCGGCCTCGGCGCCGAGGTCGGGGCGCAGCCCCCGGTCCAGCACCCCGTAGGCGTAGGGGGCGCCCGAGCCCACCGCGAAGGCCGGGCCCGGCACGCGGGTGCCCTCGCTGTCCACGTAGTACAGGCCTGCGGACACCAGTACGGACCAGTAAGCACCAGTGAGGCAAAGAGGCCCTTCCAGTGACCCCACAGTCTGTCCCAGTGCCCCTCCAGTCCACCCAGTAACCCCCAGTCTATCCCAGTGCCCCCCAGTTCCATCCCAGTAACCCCCAGTCTATCCCAGTGCCGCCCAGTTCCATCCCAGTAACCCCCAGTCCATCCCAGTGCCCCCCAGTTCCATCCCAGTACCTTCCAGTGCCCCCTCAGTCACTCCCAGTCCATCTTAGTGACTCCCAGTCCATTCCCAGTCCCTCCCAGTCCCCACTTACCAGCCCTGCGCTCGTCCCAGCCGCAGATCATGGTGCCCATGCTCAGCCCCCCTCCCAGTCCATCCCAGTAACCCCCAGTCCATCCCAGTGCCCCCCAGTTCCATCCCAGCACCTTCCCGTGCCCCCTCAGTCCCTTCCAGTCCATTCCCAGTGCCTCCCAGTCCCTCCCAGTGCCTCCCAGTGCCCACTCACCGGCCCCACGCTTGTCCCAGCCGCAGATCATGGTGCCCATGCTGAGTCCCAGGCCCCGGTACTGGTACACCATGTTGGCCAGTCCATTCCCAGTGCCTCCCAGTCCCTCCCAGTGACTCCCAGTCCCTCCCAGTGCCTCCCAGTCCCTCCCAGTGCCTCCCAGTGCCCACTCACCGGCCCCACGCTTGTCCCAGCCGCAGATCATGGTGCCCATGCTCAGTCCCAGTCCCCGGTACTGGTACACCATGTTGGCCAGTCCATTCCCAGTGACTCCCAGTCCCTCCCAGTGACTCCCAGTCCCTCCCAGTGCCTCCCAGTCCCTCCCAGTGCCTCCCAGTGCCCACTCACCGGCCCCACGCTTGTCCCAGCCGCAGATCATGGTGCCCATGCTCAGTCCCAGGCCCCGGTACTGGTACACCATGTTGGCCAGGCCATTCCCAGTGCCTCCCAGTGCCTCCCAGTGCCTCCCAGTGCCTCCCAGTGCCCACTCACCGGCCCCACGCTTGTCCCAGCCGCAGATCATGGTGCCCATGCTCAGTCCCAGGCCCCGGTACTGGTACACCATGTTGGCCAGTCCATTCCCAGTGCCTCCCAGTCCCTCCCAGTGACTCCCAGTCCATTCCCAGTGACTCCCAGTCCCTCCCAGTGACTCCCAGTCCATTCCCAGTGACTCCCAGTCCCTCCCAGTCCATTCCCAGTGACTCCCAGTCCATTCCCAGTGACTCCCAGTGCCTCCCAGTGCCCACTCACCGGCCCCACGCTTGTCCCAGCCGCAGATCATGGTGCCCATGCTCAGTCCCAGGCCCCGGTACTGGTACACCATGTTGGCCAGTCCATTCCCAGTGACTCCCAGTCCATTCCCAGTGCCTCCCAGTCCATTCCCAGTGCCTCCCAGTGCCTCCCAGTCCCCACTCACCGGCCCCACGCTTGTCCCAGCCGCAGATCATGGTGCCCATGCTCAGTCCCAGGCCCCGGTACTGGTACACCATGTTGGCCAGTCCATTCCCAGTGCCTCCCAGTGCCTCCCAGTCCATTCCCAGTGCCTCCCAGTGCCTCCCAGTGCCTCCCAGTCCCTCCCAGTGCCCACTCACCGGCCCCACGCTTGTCCCAGCCGCAGATCATGGTGCCCATGCTGAGTCCCAGGCCCCGGTACTGGTACACCATGTTGGCCAGTCCATTCCCAGTGCCTCCCAGTGCCTCCCAGTGCCTCCCAGTCCATTCCCAGTGCCTCCCAGTGCCCACTCACCGGCCCCACGCTTGTCCCAGCCGCAGATCATGGTGCCCATGCTGAGTCCCAGGCCCCGGTACTGGTACACCATGTTGGCCAGTCCATTCCCAGTGCCTCCCAGTCCATTCCCAGTGACTCCCAGTCCATTCCCAGTGACTCCCAGTCCATTCCCAGTGCCTCCCAGTGCCCACTCACCGGCCCCACGCTTGTCCCAGCCGCAGATCATGGTGCCCATGCTGAGTCCCAGTCCCCGGTACTGGTACACCATGTTGGCCAGTCCCTCCCAGTGACTCCCAGTCCCTCCCAGTGCCTCCCAGTGCCTCCCAGTGCCCACTCACCGGCCCCACGCTTGTCCCAGCCGCAGATCATGGTGCCCATGCTGAGTCCCAGGCCCCGGTACTGGTACACCATGTTGGCCAGTCCATTCCCAGTGCCTCCCAGTCCATTCCCAGTGACTCCCAGTCCATTCCCAGTGACTCCCAGTCCATTCCCAGTGCCTCCCAGTGCCCACTCACCGGCCCCACGCTTGTCCCAGCCGCAGATCATGGTGCCCATGCTGAGTCCCAGTCCCCGGTACTGGTACACCATGTTGGCCAGTCCATTCCCAGTGACTCCCAGTGCCTCCCAGTGCCTCCCAGTGCCTCCCAGTGCCCACTCACCGGCCCCACGCTTGTCCCAGCCGCAGATCATGGTGCCCATGCTCAGCCCCAGGCCCCGGTACTGGTACACCATGTTGGCCAGTCCATTCCCAGTGACTCCCAGTCCCTCCCAGTCCATTCCCAGTGCCTCCCAGTGCCTCCCAGTGCCTCCCAGTGCCCACTCACCGGCCCCACGCTTGTCCCAGCCGCAGATCATGGTGCCCATGCTCAGCCCCAGGCCCCGGTACTGGTACACCATGTTGGCCAGCAGCTTGGAGGCGGCGGCCACCGAGATGGGCTCCTTGTGGCGCAGGCGGTACACGCGGCACTGCCGCGCCAGCACGCGCTGCCAGAAGCTGCAGTCGGCCGCGCCGCCGGCCATGGTGCCCAGCAGCCAGGGGTTGATTTCCAGAACCTTCCGCACGCGCTGGGAGGCGATGAACGAACCCGCCGTGGCGCGGGAGTCCACGGCTACGGCCACGCCGCCCGGGAACTGGGGGGGAGATGGGGGGGAAATGGGGGTGAAGGGGGGCTTGAGGGGCACATAGCGGGGGTGTGGGATCCCATAATGGGGGTTTGGGGTGACCCATGGGGCCTGGGGTCCCATAATGGGGGTTTGGGGGTCCCCTATGGGGTTTGGGGTCCCATAATGGGGGTTTAGGGGTCCCCCATGGGGTTTGGGGTCCCATAATGGGGGTTTGGGGTCCCTTACAGAGCTCTATAGGGGGTCTTGGGGGTCACCCATAGGGTTTGGGGTCCCATAATGGGGGTTTGAGGGTCCCCCATAGGGTTTGAGGTCCCATAATGGGGTTTTGGGGGTCCCCCATGGGGTTTGGGGTCCCATAATGGGGGTCTGGGGGTCCCCCATAGGGTTTGGGGTTCCATAACGGGGGTTTAGGGCTCCCCCATGGGGTCCTGGGGCCCCTTACAGAGCTCTATAGGGGGGCTTGGGGGTCCCCCAGAGGGTTTGGGGTCCCATAATGGGGGTTTAGGGGTGCCCTATGGGGTCTGGGGTCCCCCATGGGGTTTCAGAGTCCCCCATAGGGGCCTGAGGGTCCCATAATGGGGGTTTGGGGTCACATAATGGGGGTTTGGGGGTGTCCCATGGGGTCCTGGGTCCCATAATGGGGGTTTGGGGTCCCATAATGGGGGTTTGGGGTCCCATAATGGGGCTTGGGGTCCCATAATGGGGGTTTGGGGTCCCTTACAGAGCTCTATAGGGGGTCTTGGGGGTCCCCCATAGGGTTTGGGGTCCCATAATGGGGGTTTGGGGGTGCCCCATGAGGTTTGGGGTCCCATAATGGGGGTTTGGGGTCCCATAATGGGGGTTTGGAGTCCAATAATGGGAGTTTAGGGACCCCTTATGAGGTTTTGGGGGTCTCCCATGAGCTCTGGGGTAAAATAATAGGGGTTTGGGGGGTGTCCCAGGGGGTTTGGGGTCCCATAATGGGGGTCTGGGGGTGTCCCATGGGGTTTGGGGTCCCTACAGAGTTCTATGGGGAGGTTTAGGGGTCCCCCATGGGGTGTGGGGTCACATAATGGGGTTTGGGGGTCCCCTAAGAGGCTTTGGGGGGACCCCCAGGGGGTCTGGGGTCCCTACAGAGCTCTGTGGGGAGGTTTGGGGGTCCCCTATGGGGTTTTGGGGGTCCCCCATGGGGTTTGGGGTCCCATAACGGGGGTTTGGGGTCCCTTACAGAGCTCTATAGGGGGGTGTGGGGGTACCCCATGGGGTTTGGGGTCACATAATGGGGGTTTGGGGATCCCCCATGGGGCTTGGGGTCCCATAATGGGGGTTTGGGGTCCCTTACAGAGCTCTATAGGGGGTCTTGGGGGTCCCCCATAGGGTTTGGGGTCCCATAATGGGGGTTTGGGGGTGCCCCATGAGGTCTGGAGGTCCCCCATAGGGACTGAGGGTCATGTAATGGGGGTTTGGGGGTCCCCTATGAGGTCTTGAGGGTGCCCCATGGGGTTTGGGGTCCCATAATGGGGGTTTGGAGTCCAATAATGGGAGTTTAGGGACCCCTTATGAGATTTTGGGGGTCTCCCATGGGCTTTGGGGTAAAATAATAGGGGTTTGGGGGTGTCCCAGGGGGTTTGGGGTCCCATAATGGGAGTTTAGGGGTGCCCCAGGGGGTTTGGGGTCCCATAATGGGGGTTTGGGGGTGTCCCATGGGGTTTGGGGTCCCATAATGGGGGTTTGGGGGTGCCCCAGGGGGTTTGGGGTCCCATAATGGGGGTCTGGGGGTGTCCCATGGGGTTTGGGGTCCCTACAGAGTTCTATGGGGAGGTTTAGGGGTCGCCCATGGGGTGTGGGGTCACATAATGGGGGTTTAGGGGTCCCCCATGGGGTTTGGGGTCCCATAATGGGGTTTGGGGGTCCCCTAAGAGGCTTTGGGGGGACCCCCAGGGGGTCTGGGGTCCCTACCGTGCTCGATGGGGAGGTTTGGGGGTCCCCTATGGGGTTTTGGGGGTCCGCCATGGGGTTTGGGGTCCCATAACGGGGGTCTGGGGGCTCCCCATGGGCTTCAGGTCCCCCCCCAGGTTTGGGGTCCCCCCCCAGGTTTGTGTCCCCCCCTTACCTTGAAGGCCAGGGTGGTGGTGCCGTGCAGGAGGTGCAGGCCGGGCCCGGGGAGCGGCTCCTCGGCAGCCCAGGCCGGGGGGGGAGCGGCGAAGCTCTCCGGTAACCCCGGCCCACCCCGGGGGGCGGCGAGGAGCGGGAAGGGCGCGGCGTGAGGCGACGGGAGCTCGGCGGAGCGGACCACGCTGGCCAGCGCCATCTCGGCCCGGCGGCTGCGCCTCAAAATGGCAGCGGCGGCGGCCAAGAGGAAGGAGGCGGAAGTGACCCCGCGCGCATGCGCGGTGCGCGCGTTGCCAAGCAACGCCGCCAAGATGGCGGCGCGCAGCCGCGCAAGGCGGCCGCCATCTTGGCTAACGGCATGACGCAGCGGTACCGGCTGCGCGCGGGCCAAGCCCCGCCCCTTCCGGTGACGTCAGGCGCGGGAGGAAGAGGGGAGGGTCTCACCGGGGAAGATGGCGGCGTGCGGCGGCGGGGTGGCCCAGGGGACCCAGAGCGGGGTGTGGGGGGCCCTGGGGTGCAGGGGGGGGACACGGAGGTGGGTGCGGGGTGTCCCCACGCGCGCCCCACGCGGGACACGGACACGTGTGGGGGTGTACACCCCCCCCACCCCCCCGCTCACCTGTGGGCCAGGCCGAGGGCGGAGGCGGGAGATGGGGCTGGAAGGGGGCGGAGTTAGGGGCGGGGTTAAGGGGCGGGGTTAGCGGGGTGGGGCGTGGCCTGTGAGGCAGGGGGCGTGGTCTGGGCAGGGCTGTGGGCGGGGTTAGGGAGCGAGGGGGCGTGGCTTGAGGGTAGGAGAGGGGGCGTGGTCTGTGAGCCGAGTGGGCGGGGCTTCGTGCAGGGAGCCACAGTGCTGTGGGGAGGGGGCGTGGCCTGGGAGAGGGGGCGTGGCTTGGTTGGTGAAGGGGCGTGGTCTGAGGCGAGTGGGCGGGGCTTCGTGCAGGGAGCTATGGTGTGCTATGGGGAGGGGGCGTGGCTTGCTGGAGGGGGCTAGGGGCGGGGCTAGATGGCGGGGGCGTGGCCTGGGAGTAGGGGGCGTGGCTTGGAAGGAGCGGGGGGCGTGGTCTGAGATGAGTGGGCGGGGCTTCGTGCAGGGGATGGTGCCATACTATGGGGAAGGGGCGTGGCTTGTGGTAAAGGGGCGTGGTTTGGGCAGTGAGGGGGCGTGGCTTGGGGCTGAGCACCACCAGGGGTCTAAGGGGAAGGGGGCGCGGCTTGGGGAGTTGAGGGGCGTGGCTAAAAGGCCTCAAAGTAGGCGGAGCTTAGGGCGAGGGGGGCGTGGCTTGAGCTGGGATTTGGGTTTAGAAGAGGGGGGTTTGGGGTCGCTCACCCGCGCTGGAGGCCATGGGGGTCGCCGCCCTCCCCCCGCCGCCCACCTGTGGCGCAAAGCACGCTGGGTAACCCCCCCCCCGCCATCTTGGGGAGGGGGCGCCACACCCATCATGGCGGCTGTTTGGGGGGGTCTCACCTGCCATAAGGGGGTGCCACGAGGAAGGGGGGGCTCCAGCGGGGTGGAGCGGCTGTGGGAGGGGTTGGGGGGGGGGTGTTCAGGTTTGGGGGGACCCCCCCAGAATTTGGGGGACCCCCCCTTAAATAAAGGGGACCCCCCCCCTCCTTACCTCACCACTTGCCCGCTCAGCTGCCGGCGGGGTTGGGGGGTGACTGGAAGGGAAGGAGTTAATTTTGGGGGGGACCCCTAAGAGTGGGGGGACCCCAAGAGTGTGTGGGGAACCCTAAGAGTGTGTGGGGGACCCTAGGAGTGTGGGGGGGCAGGGGGGACCCCGAAATATTTGGGGGTGGGGGGTACTCACGAGACTGCGCCGGGGAGGTGACGCCCACGGGCCTGGGGGTGCTGCTCCTGAGTGGGGGAAATATTGGGGTGCCAGGGCTGCAGCACCCCCAAACTTCACGGTGGGGTGCGGTGGGGTGGGGGGGTCTCACCTGCTGCCCCCTCGCCAGCCAGGGGAGAGCTGGGGGGGGGGGGAGGAGAAAAGAGGGGTTCAGTGTGGGGGAGATGGGGGGGGATTGGGGAACAGGGGGGGTTTGGGGGTTCACCTGAGCGTGGCGCAGCATCGTGTTCTCCCGCCGCAGCGCCTCCAGCTCCCTGGGGAGGGGAGGGAGGGAGGGGGTGATGTGGGGCAGAGCCCCCCCAAAACACAGGGGCTGGGAAGGGGGTGGTGGTGTGGGGTAGCCCCTACCATCATGGTGGCTGGAAGGTGGGGGTGACCTCCCCAGTATGGCGGGTAAGGGGTGGAACCCCCCAATATATTGTCTGGGGGTTTGACCTCACCAATATGGCGGACCCCCAATATGGTGGCTGAGGGTTGACCTCACCAATATGGCGGGTAGGGGGTCGACTTCCCCATAGGGTGGCTGGGGGTTGACCTCCCCAATATGGCGGACCCCCAATATGGTGGATGGGGGTTTGACCTCACCAATATGGCGGGTAGGGGGTCGACTTCCCCATAGGGTGGCTGGGGGTTGACCCCACCAATATGGCGGACCCCCATTAAGGCAGGTGGGGGGTTGCCCTCCCCAACATGGCAGCACCACGGTGCTGGGGCTCCTCACCTGTTACGCGCCTCCAACAGCCGCCGGGCGTCCTCCAGCGCCGCCCTCGCGTGCCGCCCCCCTTCCTTGTACCGCGCCAGCAGGAGCTGCGCCTGCGCCCACTGGAAACGCCAGACCTGCGCGTGCAGGAGGGCAAGGGGGGGTTTGACCTCACCAACATGGCGGACCCCCATTAGGGCAAGTGGGGTTTGACCTCACCAATATTGCAGGCCCCATTACAGCACAAGGGGGTTGACCTCACCAATATGGCGGATCCCCAATATGGCAGCTGAAGGTTTGACCTCATCAATATAGCAGACCTCCATTATGGCAACTGAGGAGCTGACCTCACCAATATGGCAGACCCCCGTTAGGGCAAGTGGGGGGGTTGACCTCCCAATACGGTGACTGAGGATTTACCTCCCCAATATGGCGGACCCCTATATGGTGGCTTTGGGTTTGACCCTACCAACATGGCAGACCCCCCATTGGGACAAGTAGGGGTTTGACCTCACCAATATGGCGGACCCTTATATGGTGGTTGAGGGTTTGACCTCACCAATATGGCAGAACCCCCATTACAGCACATGGAGGGTTGACCTCACCAACATGGCAGACCCCATTATGGCAAATAGGGAGTTGACCTCACCAATATGGCAGGCGGAGGTTTGACCTCCCCAACATGGCGGACCCCCATTGGGACAAGTGGGGGTTTGACCCCACCAATCAGCGGCCGCCATCTTGCCCCCCCCACACACTGACCTGTGCCAGGTGCGCCAGGCGGCGGCGGGCGATGGCGGCCGGGCTGCGGAAGAAGAGTTGGTCCTGGGGGCTCATCTGTGCGGAGGGGGAGGAGGAGGAGGAGGAGGAGGATTACAATGAGGATGAGGAGGAGGAGGAAGAGGAGGATGAAGATGGATGAGGATGATGAGGAGAAGGATGAGGAGGATGAGGAGGATGAAGATGAGGATGATGATGAGGAGGAGGATGAGGATGAGGAGGATTACGATGAGGATGAGGAGGATGAAGATGAGGAAGAGGATGATGAGGATGAGGATGAAGAGGAGGATGAGGATGAGGAGGATGAGGAGGAGGATGAAGATGAGGATGAGGATGATGAGGATGAAGATGAGGATGAGGAGGATGAGGATGAGGAAGAGGAGGATGAAGAGGATGAGGAGGATGAGGAGGAGGATGAAGATGATGAGGATGAGGAGGATGAGGAGGAGGATGAAGATGAGGAAGAGGAGGATTACAATGAGGAGGAGGATGAGGAGGAGGAGGAGAAGGAGGATGATGAGGATGAAGATGAGGATGAGGATGAGGATGAAGATGAGGATGATGAGGAGGAGGATGAGGATGATGAGGATGAAGATGAGGATGAAGAGGATGAGGAGGAGGAGGAGGAAGATGAGGATGAGGAGGAGGATGAGGATGATGAGGATGAGGAGGATGAGGATGAGGAGGATGAGGAGGATGAGAATGATGAGGATGAGGAGGAAGATGAGGAGGATGAAGATGAGGATGAGGATGAGGAGGATGATGAGGACGAGGCTGAGGATGATGAGGATGAGGCTGAGGCTGAAGCACAGACCTGGGAGGAGACGGGCAGCGAGCGGCAGGCGGTGGCACAGAGCGGGCAGGGCCCTGAGGGGAAAACACACGGAAATGGGTAAAAAAACAACAAAAAAAGGGAGGGGGGGGTGTGTGGGTTTGGGGGTCTGGGAAATGGGGAAAAACCCCAATTTCCTCCAGTTTGGGGCTGAGGGAGGGGGGGCCCCGGGCGCGGGTCAGCGTGGAGGAGAAACCCCGATTTCACACTTTTTGGGGAAAAAGGGAAGAAAAACCCCGTTTTTCCATCATTTTGGGGGTTTTAAGTGAAAAAGGATCTCTGTTTTCCATCTTTTTGTGGGAAAAAGTCATGAAAATCCCCATTTTCCCACCATTTTAGGGGTTTAAAGAGGAAAAGGACCCCCATTTTGTGGAAAAAAGGGAAGAAAAACCACATTTTTCCACTATTTTAGGAGTTTTAAGTGAAATAGGAACCCCGTTTTCACACTTTTTGTGGAAAAAAGTCAAGAAAAGCCCCGTTTTCCCACTATTTTAACAGTTTAAATCGAAAAAGGAACCCTGTTTTCCAACTTTTTGTGGGAAAAAGGGAAGAAAACCCCCGTTTTTCCACCATTTTGGGGGTTTTAAGTGAAAAAGGAACCCTCTTTTCCATAATTTTGTGGAAAAACCAGAAGAAAAACCCTGTTTTTCCACTATTTTAGGGTTTTTAAGTGAAATAGGAACCCTGTTTTCCAACTTCTTGTGGGAAAAAGGGAAGAAAACCTCCATTTTTTCACCATTTTAGGGGGTTTACGTGAAACAGGAACCCTCTTTTCCACAATTTTGGGAATATAAGGGAAGAAAAACCCCATTTTCCCACTGTTTTAGGGGTTTAAGGTGAAATAGGAACCCTCTTTTCCATCATTTTGAGGGAAAAAGAGAAGAAACCCCCAATTTTTCCACTACTTTTGGGTTTTAAGTGAAATAGGAACCTTGTATTCCATGTTTTTGTGGGAAAAGGGTAAGAAAAGCCCCATTTTTCGACCATTTTAGGGGTTTGAAGTGAAATAGGAACACTCTTTTCCATCATTTTGAGGAGAAAAGAGAAGAAAACCACCGTTTTCCCACTACTTTAGGGTTTTTAAGTGAATTAGGAAACTTGTATTCCATTTTTTGTGGGAAAACCCCCGTTTTCCCACTGTTTTTTGGGTTTTTAAGTGAAATGGGAACCCTCTTTTCCATGATTTTGTGGGAAAAGGGCAAGAAAAGCCTCATTTTTCGACCATTTTAGGGGTTTGAAGTGAAATAGGAACCCTCTTTTCTATCATTTTGAGGAAAAAAGAGAAGAAAACTGCCGTTTTCCCACTACTTTAGGGTTTTTTAAGTGAATTAGGAAACTTGTATTCCATTTTTTTGTGAGAAAACCCCCATTTTTCCACTGTTTGAGGGGTTTTAAGTGAAATGGGAACCCTCTTTTCCACATTTTTGCGGGTTTAAGGGAAGAAAAGCCCCATTTTCCCACTGTTTTTTGGGTTTTTAAGTGAAATGGGAACCCTCTTTTCCACGATTTTGTGGGAAAAGGACAAGAAAAGCCCCATTTTTCGACCATTTTAGGGGTTTTAAGTGAAACAGGAACCCTCTTTCCCACATTTTTGCGGTTTTTTGCCTCCTTTCCGGGGCGCGCCCTACCTGTCCCCCCGCAGGCCGCGCACAGGACGTGGCCGCAGCTGGTGACGGCGAAGCGCGCTCCGTCCTGGCGGAAGCAGCGGTTGCAGTGGAACCAGTCCATGCTGGGGGGACACACGACATGGCAGCCACCCCTGGGGTGTCCCTGCCCGTGTCCCCTGTCCGTGTGTCCCTGCCTGTGTCCCCTGTGTCCCCTGCCCGGCCATTACCCGCCGGGGGCGCTTCGCGCGCGGGCTCTGAGGGGAGCGGCGGGAAGGGTGAGGGGGCGGAGAGAGCCGAGCGGGGCCCGAGCGGAGCCGATTGGTTCCCGAGCGGAGCCGATTGGTTCCCGAGCGGAGCCGAGTGGGGCCCGAGCGGAGCCGATTTGGACCCGAGCTGAGCCTAATGGGACCCGAGCCCACCCGAAGCCGAGCCCTCCCGAGCGGAGCCGAACGCTCCCGAGCGCTCCCGAGCGGAGCGAACGCTCCCGAACCCCCGCCCGAAGCCGAGCGGGCCCGAGCGGAGCCGAACGCTCCCGAGCCCCCGCCGGGAGCCGAGCCCTCCCGAGCGGAGCCGAATGAGCCCCGAGCGCTGCCGAACACACCCGAAAGGGGCCCGGCTGGGGCCGAGCGGGGGCCGAAAGCACCCAGTCCCTCCCAGTCCCCCCCAGTAACCCCCCCAATCCCTCCTATCCCCCCCACAATCCCCCTCAACACCCCTCCGAGCGCCCCCCCCCACCTTACCCCCCCTCCCCCCTCCTCCCCATCCCCGCCGTCCCTCCCAGTCCCCCCCAGTGCTCCCAGTTCCCCTCCAGTCCCCTCCCAGTCCCCGCCCCGCCCCACCAGGCCGAAGTCCGCGGGGCGATGTGGGGCGCCCTGGGGCGGGCGGGGGGCAGCGGGCTGCGGGGGGGGGCCAGGGGGGTCCCGATGTCGGGGGGGGGGCGGGGGGGGGGGGGAGCCCCCCGGCCGCGGGGGGGGAGGGGCCCCTGGCGGGGAAGGTTGCCGTGGTAACGGCCGCGACCCACGGGTGAGCGACAGCGGGGGGGGGGGCGGGGCACCCCGGGACCCCACAGACCCCCATGACCCCATGGACCCCCCCCATGGGCCCCATAGACCCCCCCATAGGGCCCCCCATAATCCCATAGAACCCCCCCATAGACCCCATAACCCCCCCTACGACCCCCATGACCCCCCCCATAACCCCGAATACCCCCCCCCATGCCCCCATAGGGTTCCCCCATAGACCCCAAAGCCCCCCATAACCCCCCCATGACCCTGTAGTCCCCCCCCATGGGCCCCACAGCCCCCCCCACGACCCCCCATGACCCCCCATGACCCCACAGACCCCCATAAACCCCCCTATAACCCCATAGACCCCCTGTGGGCCCCATAGACCCCCCCCATAAACTCCCCCCATGACCCCATAGACCCCCATAACCCCCCCACAGCCCCCCATAACCCCCTATGACCCCCATACACCCCCACACAGCCCCCCCATACCCCCCCATGCCCCCCATAGCCCCCTCACAGCCCCCCATAACCCCCCCCATGACCCTGTAGTCCCCCCCCATGACCCCATAACCCCCCCCCCAGCCCCCCCATGACCCCCCATGACCCCATAGACCCCCCATAACCCCCCCATGCCCTCCCATAACCCCCCACAGCCCCCCCATGACCCCCCATGACCCTGTAGTCCCCCCCATGACCCCACAGACCCCCCCCACAGCCCCCCCCATGACCCCCCATGACCCCATAGATCCCCCCCGTGGGCCCCATAGCCCCCCCCATGACCCCATAGACCCCCCATAACCCCCCCACAGCCCCCCCATGACCCCCCATGACCCCATAGACCCCCCATAACCCCCCCCAGCCCCCCATGACCCCCCCATGACCCTGTAGTCCCCCCCATGACCCCATAGACACCCCCCACAGCCCCCCCATGACCCCATAGACCCCCATAACCCCCCCACAGCCCCCCATAACCCCCTATGACCCCCACATAGCCCCCCCATAACCCCCCCATGCCCCCCCCCAACCACCCCCCAGCCCCCCTGACCCCCCCATGACCCTGTAGTCCCCGCCATGACCCCATAGACCCCCCCACAGCCCCCCCCATGACCCCCCATGACCCCATAGACCCCCCATAACCCCCCCCCACAGCCCCCCCATGACCCCCCATGACCCCATAGACCCCCCATAACCCCCTCCCAGACCCCCCCCATGACCCCCCCCCATGACCCCCCCAGCCCCCCCTGACCCCCCCTGCCCCCCCAGGATCGGGCTGGCGGTGGCGGAGGGGCTGGCGGGGGCGGGGGCGCGGGTGGTGCTGAGCTCGCGGCGCGGGGCCCACGTGGGGGCGGCCGTGGGGCGCCTGCGGGGGAGGGGCCTGGAGGTCACCGGGGTCGTCTGCCACGTGGGGAGGGGCCCCGACCGCCACGCCCTGGTGCAGAAGGTGAGGGGGGGCCGTGGGGGGGGGCAATGGGGCCCACTGGGGGGTTAATGGGGGGCAGTGGGGGTCAATGGGGGGTCTATAGGGGTCAGTAGAGGTCAATGAGGCCAACTGGGGGGGCAGTGGGGGGTCTATAGGGGTCAATGGGGGTTAATGGGGGTCAATGGGGCCCCCTTGGGGTCAATGGGGGTCAAAGAGGGGCAGTGGGGGTCAATGGGGGGGCAATGGGGCCCACTTGGGGGGCAAGGGGGGGGCAGTGGGGGTCAATGGGGGGTCTGTAGGGGTCAATGGGGCCCACTTGGGGGTCAATGGGGGTCAAAGAGGGGCAGTGGGGGTCGATTGTGGTCAATGGGGGGTCAATGGGGCCCACTTGGGGGGCAGTGGGGACAACTTGGGGGTCAACAGGGGTCAAAGAGGGGTAATGAGGGT
>JAQJZH010000985.1:0-28002 GCA_028020825.1 Podargus strigoides
TTTCCTCCCTTCTTCCTTTCCTCCCTTCTTCTTTCCCTTTCCTCCCTTCTTCCCTTTCCTCCCCTTCTTCCCTTTCTCCTTCTTCCCTTTCCTCCCTTCTTCCCTTTCCTCCCTTCTTCCCTTTCCTCCCTTCCTCCTTTCCCGGCTGTGGCTGGAGGTGGCGGATGCCAGGGAGGGAGGCTGGGACTCGGTTGTCATTCCTGCCACCCCCTCAGGACAACATCCGGGACAAGTTGCAACCCCATCGTGCTTCTCCATGAACTATTCCTGGTGGAGAAGCCCAGGACCTTCCAGCTGGGTCCCCTCTCCCTCGACGCCCTTCCCTGTCCTCAACCAGGACCAGTCCCACGAGAACGAGACCAAGGTGTGTGTGGGGGGGGGGTGGGTGATGGAGATGCTGGGATGCAGGCAAGCCTGGCCCAGGGGGTGGGGGAAGGCTCATGGGGAACATCCCTGTCCCCCAGATTGAATTCCAGAAGGAATGTGGCTCCGACAACAAATGCTACAGCAACCTCCAGCTCCAGAGCAGCTTTGTCAATGACCAGAACCAGCCCCTGCCCAGGTGACACCGCGTCCTCCGCGTCCCCACGGTTGCTGTGCCATCCCCCTGGGCCACGGGGGCTGGGATGGGGCTGGGATGGGGATGGGGATGAGAATGGGGATGGGGATGGGGATGAGAATGAGGATGGGGATGGGATGGGGGTGGACATCCCCGGTCTCTGCGCAGGCTGAACGGTACCCAGGTGCTGCAGTACAGCCGGGACGTGCGGAAGCTCTACCTGAGCATCAACGTCACCAACGTCCCCACCACCCCCTCCAACGGCGAGGACGCCCACGAGGGCACTGCTCAACGTCACCGTCCCCCCCCCAGCCTGCTGCCCTCCTCCGTCCGCCCGGTAGGCGATGGCGTCCCCCTCCCCGGAGCAGGGTGGGCTCTGCTGGGACGTTCCTCACCCTCTTTTCCCACCCTCCCAGAGTGGAGCCTGTACCTTTGCGGAGACGGTGCTGTGCGAGCTGGGAACCCCTTTAAGAGGAACCAGAGGGTGGGTGCTTCCTCCCCCCCAGCCCCTTTTGGGGGCTCGGTGGGTTGGTGGGGGTCCAGCCGAGCTGCTCCACGGTCCCTCTGTGCTGCAGGCAGAGCTGATCATCACCTTCGAGGCATTGGGAATCACGTTGGACACACGGGAGGTCCTCAGTGTGGCTGGATCTGTCCACGTGAGTGTCCCTGGGGGGGGGGGGACACATGGGGACGGGAAGAGGGTCCTGGTGCCATGGGGGGGCTCCCCTTCCCTTGGTGGAGCGGGATCGTATCCAGGAGCTTTGGTCTGGGAAGGATGGAAAGCAAGCAGTGTCCCTTGGGGGGGCAGGATGGGGGACCCCACGGCTCCTGCTGGGATGGGGGGGCTGCCCCCACAGTGTTTGGGGGTGTTTGGAGGTGGGAGACGCTGACCCTGGGGCCTTGGCAGGCAAAGCACCCAGGGAGGTCCTGCAGCCCGTGCTGGCCAAGCTGCTGGTGGACTACAGCATCCAGTCCTCGCTCACCGTGTGAGTGTGCACCCCCCCGTCCCTCTATGTCCCCCCCCATCCACCCACTGTGCCCCCCCGTCCCTCTGTGTCCCCCCTATCCACCCACTGGGCCCCCCAATTCCCCTACATCCCCCCTATCCACCCACTGGGCCCCCCAATTCTGCATCCCCCCCATCCCTCTTCATCCTCCCCATCCTCCCCCTGTGCCCCCCCATCCCTCCCATCCACCCAACCCAAATTTGGCTGCATGGGGAGTGGGCACAGCGCCCCCCCAGTGTCCCAGGAAAAGGGGGCAGATGCCCCCTGCCCACTCTGCCCCCTGTCACCATAACCTGTCCCCCCCGTGCTGTCCCCAGAGCCCCCTCCCACGCCCAGTCACACTTCAGCGGGACGGTGGTGGGCGAGTCGGCCATGCGGAGGGAGCAGGGACGTGGGGAGCCCCCTCGCCTTTGACTTCCAGGTGAGTTGGGGGGCAGGCAGTGCCCGGGGGGGGGGGCGGTGGGTCAGGAGTGCCCATCTCCATCCCCCCCCCCCCCATGCTCTGCTTCGCAGGTGACCACCAAGGGCGAGTCGCTGGGTGCCCTGGGGACCATCCTGCTGGGCTTCGAGTGGCCCTACGAGGTCCCCAATGGCAAGTGGCTCCTGTAACCCCACCGAGATCCTCGTCAACGCCAACGAGAGCTGCCACCCCCCCGGGGGGGTCATTAACCCCCTCAACTCACCGTGAGTCACCTCACCCCCCCCGTGTCACCTTGTCCCTGGTGCTTCACAGGGATGTGTCCCTGTGCCTGTCCCCTCCCAGCCCCATCAGCCCCGGGTGGGCATTGCTGCCCGGGCTCTGATGGGGGTCCTTGCCCTCCCCCAGCTGCTGGAGGACCAAGCTCCATCCCGGCAGAGGCGGGAGCTGGGGGTCCCTGAGCCAGCGGTGCCCCCCGAGCCACCAGAGCCCCCCCATCACCCTGGCCACCGCCAAGAAAGCCAAGTCGGAGGTGGTGCTGGTAAGTGGGGGCTTGCAGGGCCCCCCCACCCCCACCCCATGTGGTGTATTGGGGGGCTGACCCCCTCTTTGTCTCCCAGAGCTGCTCCAAGGGCACCGCTCGCTGCGTCTGGTTCGAGTGCCCCCTCCTCCACACCCAGCACCCCACCACCTTCAGCATCCGTGCCCGGCTGTGGAACAGCACCTTCATCGAGGTGGGGGGGGGGGACACCCCCGGGATGGGGGGGGGGATGACACCCCCGGGATGGGGGGGGGGGGGGCAATGGGGGGGCAGGGCTGGGCTGTTCCCCTAGGGATGGTGCTGAAACAAGGCACTGAGTTTGTGAGGTCTCAGCAGCTGATGTGTTCCTTTCTCCCTTCCATCATCCGTGTGTGTCCCCCATTATCCATGTCCTGTTGTGTGTCCCCCCATCATCCATGTGTCCCCCCGTTATCCATGTCCCCCCCTTCTATCATCCATGTCCCCCCATTATCTATGTACCTCCCTCCCCTTATCTATGTCCCCCCCTTTCATTATCCGTGTCCCCCCTTCATCTATATACCCCCCCTTCCATAATCTGTGCCCCCCCTTCCATAATCTGTGTCCCCCTTTCTATCACCCATGTCCCCCCCCCCATTATCTGTGTCCCCCCCCCCCATTATCCGTGCCCCCCCCAGGACTACAGCACCTTTGACCGGGTGAAGGTGGATGGCACAGCCACGCTCTTTCTCCGGACACATGTCCCCACCATCACCATGAGGAACCACACGGTGCGGGTGAGCGATGCCGGGGCCTCTGGGGGGTAATGGGAGGGACTGGGAGGGCCCTGGGAGGGGTGGGTACTGGGAGCTCTCCCCCCCAGTGAGGCTCTTCTCGGCCCCCCCCAGTTCTCGGTGGACGTGGACTCGGAAGCTGACGGAGGAGCAGCCGGCCGAGATCGCGCTGTGGCTGGTGCTGGTGGCGGTGTGCTGGTGGCGGTGGCAGCCGGGCTGCTGCTGCTGGGACTCATCATCCTCCTGCTCTGGAAGGTGAGGAGGGGGGGGGCACAAAAAAACCCCCCCCGGGGAGGGGGGGGTGCACACAGGAGCTGCGCTGAGACCTGACAGGCTCGTGTCACTGGTGGCTGCCATCCACCCTGTGCTTGGGAGCGGAGGGTGGAAGGTGCCCCCCTTGGTGGGAGGTGCCCCCCCCTCCTAGTGGGGGGGGATGCCCAGCTGGAAGAGGAAGAGGAGCAGAGAGAACCCTGATTTCTTCCCCGCTGCAAAATACTTTGGGAGCTGGGGAAAAAAAAAAAAACAAACCACAACCCACCCAATGATGATGGCACCTCCCTGTACCCTGCAGTGACTGGGAGGGGGGGTCTCTGTCCCCTTGAGGGACCCCCCCAGCCCCCTGTGTCCCCCACTCTCTGCCCAGGAGGGGGGGGGGTTCTCCATGGGTCTGCAGCATCACCCTGCAGCATCCTCAGGGGTGAGGGGTGCAATGGGGCAGCTCACTGCCCTGGCCCCCCCCCCCAGGAGCCCCCCCCCCCTTGTCCCCCCCTCACCCCTGTCCCCTCCTTCCTCGCAGTGCGGGTTCTTCCGGCGGGCCAACACGCGGGCCATGTACGAAGCCAAGGGGCAGAAAGCGGAGATGAGGATCCAGCCGTCGGAAACCGAGCGGCTGACGGATGACTACTAAGTGTGGGGGGGGGTGGGGGGAGCAGCCCTGCTGACACCCCCCCCCCCCCCCAAAAACCTGGGCACCAGTGCCCCACCCGCTTGGTAATGCCCCACATGAGCCGGCTGCAGCGGCATCTTCCTCCTCTCCTCTTCCTCACTGCCTTCATCTCTCCTGCCAGGTTCTATAGGGCACGGGGGGGCGGGGGGGGGCTCTCCCAGGACTGCTGCTCCCTCTGCTCTTCACTGGGGTCTCTCTCCTTTGTGTCCCCCCCCCCTCCATCACTGACCCTCTCCATCTCTTCCCCCCCCATTCCAGTGCGACTTCTTCGAGCGGACCCGTTATTACCGGGTAATGCCCAAGCACCACGCGGTGAGGATCCGGCGGGAGCAGCGGTACCCCCCCCGGCAGCATCCTGACCCCCCCCCGCCACCCCCGCCGTAAGAAACACTGGGTGACCAAATGGGAACAGCCGGAGAAGTACTACTGACCCCCCCCCCGCCCCCCCAAGCCTGGATCCTCGTGCGAGGGGAGCACGAGGACCGGCGTGTGACTTTTTGCACAAGTGCGTCTCCCCCCGCCCCAGTCTGCACCCCCACCCCCCCCAGGTGTGGCTGTATCTGTTCACTTCCCTGCCAGCCCCCTTGCACGCTCGTGCCTTGCACGCTCATGGGGGTGAGCCCCAAATGTGCCCCCCCCCCCCCCATCCCTTGAGGTGACCACTGCTGGTCTCACTGAGTGCCTTCCCCCCCCCCATGCAGCACTCCTCCCCCCCCCCCAGTGTCCCACACGCTGGGATACACTCACCCACCCCCCCAGCACTGGGTGTGGGACCCCCCCCACTCTGCTTTCACCAAGGCTCTGTGTTATGGGGGGGTGGGAGCTCATTCCTCCCCCCCCACACCTCCTCCTTCCCCCCAAAGCACTGCAGGGGCCTGATCCTGCATGCTCACACTCCCCCCCCCCCAGTCTGTATCAGGCACAGCTTTGGTTTGGGGGGGGGGGGGGGTTGCAGAGTGTGATGCCATGTCACCCCCCCCACCCCACAGCCGCTGCCCCGGGGAGGGTGGGGGTGTTAAGTTATTCCAGATCTCATCAGTGTTTTGGTGTTGAGCCCTGGAGCATGGTCGGTACTGGGGGGCTTGGGGATGGGGAGGGGTCCCAGACACCTCAGAAGCCCCTGCTTGCCCCCCCGCCCCCCCCCCCACCCCCCGACTGGGGCCCAATAAAGCCTCGCTCTGGGATTTGTAACCTCTGGTCTCCTCCATGTCATGGCTGATGATGGGGGGGGGGGGGGGGGGGGGGGGTAAGGAGGTAAGGGGTTTGGGGGGGGGGGGGGGGGAAGGAGGTAAGGGGTTTGGGGGGGGGGGGGAGGAGGTAAGGGGTTTGGGGGTGGTAAGGGGGTTTGGGGGGGGGGTAAAGGGGTTTGGGGGGGGAGGGTAAGGGGTTTGGGGGTGGTAAGGGGGTTTGGGGGGGGAGGGTAAGGGGTTTGGGGGGGTAAAGGGGTTTGGGGGGGGGGGGGGGGGTGTTAGGTATCCCAGGCAGGGCTATGGTGGGGGGGCAGGGGGCAGAAATGTCCCAGATGGGCAGAGATGCAGGGATGGGGGGGGTGTTGGAACCCCAGGAGTGCAGGGGTATGGTGAGGGATGGGGGGGGATTGGTACTGAGGCCGGTGCGGGCTCAGCCCCCCCCGGAATTGGGGTAGCGGAGCGCCCCCGGCAGCGACGGGTTAACGGCAGCGGCTGCGCTCCGGGCTCGAAGGGGTTACCGCTGCGCGGTGGGCGTGGCTAGAGGCTGGTGGGCGTGGCCTTCCCCGCCTTTATGGGCGGGGATAACGTGCCCGACGTGAGAGGGGGCGTGGCCAGCCGCAGGGCGCTCGCTGATTGGTGGAGGGCGGGGGTTGTTTGCGCGCTGCGCGCTGGGGGCGTGGCCAGGGCCGGAGGGCCGGGGGTCGCGGAGCGCGGGTAGCCATGCGGTTGTTGCGGTGCCTGGGGAAGCGGGCGGCGCTGGCCGGGGTCCCCACCTACATCGAGCACTTCAGCAAGTTCTCCCCGTCGCCGCTCTCCATGAAACAGTTCCTGGACTTCGGTAAATACCGCCCCCCCCTTCCGTCCCCCACGGTGGGTACCCCCGGGAGGGGGACACCCCACAAACACCCCCTCCCCACGGAATACCCCCCGGTTTGGGTAAATAACCCCCCCTCCGCGGTAAATACCCGGGCTGGGGGCGGGGCTCCGGGGAGGGACCGATGTGCACACCCCCCCCCGGTAAATAAATACCGGCGGGGTGGGGGGGGGCGGTCCCCCCAGTGAGGGACCCGCTCCAGTGGGTGTCAGGGCCTGGGTAGCTATAAATCCCCCCCCTCAAATAGTCGGGTATTATTTGGGGTGGGGGGGTTGCCCCCCAGTGCTCCCCAGCCCGGGTAAATAATCCTTGTGTCCCCCCCCCCGCCGGGAATTACGCGAGTAAATAGTTGGGGCTCCTGATATTCACCTGCTGGGGGGGGGGGGTGTCACCCCCCTACCCCCCTCAAGTCCCCCATAACCACCCACAGGGCGTGTGACCCCCCCCACGGGCATGCAGTGGCATGGGTGAGCACCCCCTGAGGCTGGGTGGGTATCACACACCCCCCCCCCCGGTAAATACCCCCCCGTGGGGCACCTCCTGCCCCCCCCCAAGGTAAATAACCCCATGTGGGGTACCCCTGATCCCCCCCAGCCAGGTCAACACCTGCCTGCCCCACCAGCACCCCCAGGGTGGGTGACATGGGTGTCCCCCCCCAAGCAAACACCCTGGGTAAATACCCCAGGGAGGTGGAGGGTGCCCCCACACCCATCACTGTCACCCCCCCTGTCCCCCCCCCGGGGGTATTAACCTCAGTGCTATATTTACCCGTGTCCACCCCGTGCTGTCCCAGGCTGAGGATGGCAGCTGCGCCCTGGGGGGGTCCTACTGGGACCCCTCCTCGAGTCCTCTCATTTCAGCCCTGTCCTGGTGTCCCTTGTCCCTGGGGATGTGTGTGCCCCCCCCCCGGTGGCTCAGGGACAGCTTTTCCCCCCCCCTCTCTGGAGGGGGCTCTCCCTCCACACCATCAGAGTGAGGGTCTGGTTTGGGGGTCCCCAGGCTGATGGTGGCCCAGGTCCGAATCACCCTTGGGTGGGGGGGGCATTCCAGCCCCAGTCTGGGCTATACTGGGCACCCAGCCTGCTGTGTCCCCCCCCCCCCAGTCCCCCTGTAGCCCCACCCCACCCCCAGCCCCTCCAGGGTCTAAGAGCATGGACCTGCTCCAGTCCCCTCACCATCATCCCAAGGACCCCCTGGGGGTGACAGGAGCCCTGTGGCCGGGGGTGTGGGCTCAGCCCGTGTGTCCCCCCCACCTCCCCAGGCTCCAGCAATGCCTGTGAGAAGACTTCCTTCACCTTCCTGCGGCAGGAGCTGCCCGTCCGCCTCTCCAACATCATGAAGGAGATCAACCTCCTGCCCGACCGCGTCCTGCGCACCCCCTCCGTCCAGCTGGTGCAGAGCTGGTGAGGCAGGGGGGGACATGGGGGGTCCCTGTGGCATCGGGGGTCCTGGTGGCATCAGGGGTCCAGCCCCCTCCAGGACCAACCAGCCCCACACTGCGTTGGGTGTGGAGGTGCCACCACCACCATCATCTGTATGGGTCCCATCATCTGCTGGGGGGCCCATCGTAGCTCATGGGGGTCCTGATGCCACCATGGGTCCCACAACCACAGGTCCACTCAGAGGGGTCCCACCACTGTCACCTGCCTGGGTGGCACCGTGGGTCCCACCACTGTCACCTGCACAGCTCCAGTTGCCACCATGACTACTGTCACTGCTGTCACTCAGGGTGTCCCGCTGCCACCAACTTGTCCCCAGTGGGTCCGGAGGTAGCTGCCGGGGGGGGGACACAGGGGTGGGCAGCACCCAGCTGGTGCCACCCTGTGCCCTTGGGTGACAAGGGCTGCAAGCCCTTTGGGGGCACCCCTATGCCAGCAGGGTGTCCCCAACCATCTGGAGGGGGATTGTCACCCATGCCACCTTCACATCCTGCCTCCCCAAAGGGCTGAGCCAGCCCTGATGGCCACGTGGGGGTCTGTGTCCCCGTGGGGGGGTGTCCCTTTAAGGGCCGTGTCCCCTCTGGCAGCGTGAACCTTCTCCCCGTGCCACCACCACGTGACGAGTTGTTTGTGCAGTGTCCTCAGCCCCTGCCAGCGTGGGCGGGCGGCGGGGTCCGGCCGTGCCACACACCCACAGCCCTCCCTGGGGACCCCTGACTGCGGGGACCCCTGACTGCAGGGACCCCCCACCCCATCGTAACAGCTGAGTCCCTAAGTGTCCCCAAGGGCCACTGTGCCAGCAGGGGGGTGGGACAGGCTTGCACCCCCCCCAAGCATGGGGCAGCAGCTTTTGGGCATGGGGCAGTGCCCCATGGCACTGTGGGGTCCCCAGGGTGTCCCCTCTCATGGGGGGTCCCCAGGTGGGATGTAACCATCTGCTCCCCCAGGTACGTCCAGAGCCTGCTGGACATCATGGAGTTCCTGGACAGGGACCCTGAGGACCAGGCCACCCTGGGACAGTAAGTTTGAGGGGGGGAGGTGTGACACCCCTTATCCCCAGTCCAGGGGTGCCACCTCCTCCCAGACCCTGATGTCCCCAAACTGCCCCCCACACCCCACAGTGCCCTGAGCATCCTGGTGCCACCAACCCATCCCAGATGGGGGCAGTGCCTGGCCTGGGTGCCCCTCCCCCAGGACCATCCTGTCCCCCCCCCCAGGTTCACGGATGCCTTGGTCACCATCCGTAACCGTCACAACGACGTGGTGCCCACCATGGCCCAGGGGGTCATCGAGTACAAGGAGGCGTACGGGGACGACCCCATCTCCAACCAGAACATCCAGTACTTCCTGGACCGCTTCTACCTGAGCCGCATCTCCATCCGCATGCTCCTCAACCAGCACAGTGAGCACCCCCCGGGGGGGGGACACCACGCCATGGGGTGGCCCTCAGCACTGCCAGCGTCACTCCTGCTCTGGGGGTGTCCCCCCCCCTCCCAGGGATCTGCTCTGAGCATCCTCCTGTCTCCAGATGTGCCCCCTGCCCCAAATGTCCCCCACCCCAGTTTCAGGGATCCTGCCCTAAATGTGTCCCCCCCCTACCGCAAATGTCCCCCCCCAGCAATCTGTGCCAAGCATCCCCCTGTCCCTAAATGTCCCCCCCAGCCCTAAGGATCCTGTCCTGCCCTGAGTGTCCTCAGATGTCCCACAGCCCCAGGGATCCTGCCCCAAATATGTCCCCCCCCACCCCAAATGTCCCCCCCCCAGCAATCTGTCCCAAGCATCCCCCTGCCCCCAAATGTCCCCCCCCAGCCCCAGGGATCCTGACCCCAAATGTCCCCCCCAGCCCCATATGTCCCCTTCCCTGTCACCCCTGGGAGAAGCAGTAAGCCCACCTGGGCTGGGGGGGGCCATGGGGTGCCCCTGGATGTCTCTGGGGCTAAAGTAGGGTCTCCACTGCTCACCGTGTGTCCCCCCTCCCCGTTCCCTCCCCAGCGCTGCTCTTCGATGGCAGCACCAACCCCGCGCACCCCAAACACATCGGGAGCATCGACCCCCACTGCAGTGTGTCCAACGTGGTGAGAGGTCTGTGGGGGGCGCTGTGGGGCTAGGGGGGGGGGTTTCCACCCCGAGGGGGGGGCATGGATCTGGGGAGGGGGGTGCAGGTGGTTGAAGGTCCCCCCAGTCTTCCCCTTGCCCCAGGATCTGCCTGTTTGGGAACCATTCGTGTCATGAGTTTGGGGTGGGCCTCAGCCAAGGTGTCCAGACGACCCCCAAAATTTCCTGGATCTGTAGGAATGGAAAATATTGCAGGGGGGGGGACATGGAAAGGGGACCCCAAGCCCTTACCCCCCCAATGCTGACCTCTCTGCCTCCCCCTCCCAGATGCCTACAACATGGCCAAGCTCCTGTGTGACAAGTACTACATGTCCTCACCCGACCTGGAGATCGAGGAGGTGAACGGTGAGACCTGGGGTGCTTGGGGGGGGACACAGGGCAGGGGTGTTGTCCCTGTGACAGGGGATTCTCAGGTGGCTCATTTGGGGTTGGGGTGGGGGGGACACAGTGATGCTGACAGTTGCTCCCCTCCTCCCTGCAGCCAGTAACTCCCAGCAGCCCATCAGCATCGTCTACGTCCCCTCGCATCTCTACCACATGCTCTTCGAGCTCTTCAAGGTAACCCCCAACCCCATCGTGGGGGTGAGGGAACATGGAGGTGGGGGGGGGGGGGGTGTCCCCTAAACCACAGCTGGCTCTGTGCCCGCAGAACGCCATGCGAGCCACGGTGGAGAGCCACGAGAACAGCCCCCGGCTACCGGCCATCAAGGTGATGGTGGCCCTGGGCCAGGAGGACCTCTCCATCAAGGTATGTAAAGGACCACCAGCTCCATCCCCGGGGGGTGGGGGGGGTCCCCAAAGTCCAGCCCTTAATTAAAGGGGTGTAGGGGGGGTCAGAAGTGAGGTTGTCACCCCCCCCCAACCACTGTGTCCTGCAGATGAGTGACCGGGGCATGGGTGTCCCCCTGCGGAAGATCGAGCGTCTCTTCAGCTACATGTACTCCACAGCCCCCACCCCGCAGCTGGGCACTGGGGGGGCCCCCCTGGTATGTGCCCCCCACCCCCAGAAAGTGCCACCCTGCACTTTGGGGGGTGAGGGATGGGATGCAGGTCTGCAGCTGAGGGTGGCGTGGGGATATTTGTGGGTGGCATGGGGAGGTTTGGGCTTGGTATGGGGATTTTTGGGGACATTTGGGGGTGGCTTGGGGACATTCTGAGATGCCTGGGGATGGCACGGGGACATTGTGGGGTGTCTGGAGTGGCATGGGGGTGCTTTGGGGGGTGGCATGGGGAGGTTTGTGGATGTCTGAGGTGGCATGGGGAGGTTTGGGCTTGGCATGGGGACTTATGGAAACATTTAGGGATGGCTTGGGGACGTTTTAGGATGCCTGGGGGTGGCATGGAGACATTTGGGGGTGGCTTGGGGTTATTCTGAGATGCCTGGAGATGGCATCAGGACATTGTGGGGTGGCTGGAGTAGCATAGATGTGCTTTTGGGGCTGGCATGGGGAGGTTTGGGGGTACCTAGGCTGGCATGGGGAGGTTTGGGCTTGGCATGGGGACTTATGGAAACATTTAGGGATGGCTTGGGGACTTTTTAGGATGCCTGGGGGTGGCATGGGGACATTTGGGGGTGGCTGGAGTGGCACGGGAGTGCTTTGGCAGTGGCATGGGGACTTTTGGGGACATTTAGGGGTGGCTTGGCGACAGGGTGCATGAGTGTGGCACGGGCATGCTTGGGAGTGACATGGGGACACTTAGGTGCACCATGGGGACCCTTTAGGGTGGCATACAGACCTGTAGGGGGTGCCTGGGGAGGTTTGAGAGTGGTGTGGTGACCACCAGAGGTGGCACGTGGCCACTCATGGTGCTACCTGGGGTGACATGGGGATGCTCAGGGTCCCCTGGGGGTTCCAACCCCAACATTGGGGACCCCCCCACCTTATTTTTTGCCCCCCCCAGGCTGGTTTTGGCTATGGCTTGCCCATCTCCCGTCTCTACGCCAAGTACTTCCAGGGGGACCTGCAGCTCTTCTCCATGGAGGGCTTCGGCACCGACGCCGTCATCTACCTAAAGGTGGGTCTGTCCCCCCCCAATTTAGGGGGGTGGGGTGGGGGTGGGGGGCACAGGGCCCTCTCCCCATCCTGTCCACCCCCCACCATGTCTCCCCCAGGCTCTGTCCACGGACTCGGTGGAGCGATTGCCCGTCTACAACAAGTCGGCGTGGCGGCACTACCAGGCCAGCCAGGAGGGGGGGGACTGGTGTGTCCCCAGCACCGAGCCCAAGAACACCTCCACCTACCGCATCCCCTAGGGCCCCGCCCTGGGGGGGGCTTGCTGCTCCCCACCCCCCCAAGCTGTTGATAGCCCCTAGGGCCCCCCCCTGGGTGTCCCCCATCGCCCCAGGGTGGTGTTTTATGCCAGGGGGGGTGGTTTAGCATCCTGGTTCTGCCACCACAGCTGTTGGGGCTCACTGGGACACGTGAGAAATGTGGGGTTGGGGGGGGGTCCCAGTGGGGTGAGGGGGTCCTAGTGGGGTGAGAGGGTCCCACACACCCCCCCCGCCTTGGTGGCACTTAGGTACGTAGCTGGGGGTGCAGTGTGGAGGGGGGTAGAGCCCCTGCTCTGTGTGTGTGTGTGTGTGTGTGTCCCCAACCTCAGCACCTACCCCACGGGGGTGCACCCCAGGGCCAGTGTGGGACTGATCCTTTCCCAGTATGACCAGTAGCACTTCCCTGCCCTTTCCAGCCCTGATAGGGTGGGGGGAACCAGGCTTGAGCGCTCCCCCCCTCGCCTCCAGCTCCTTGCACCATCCCTGGTATTGCACTACTGAGCTGTTCTCACCCACGTGTGCCCCCCACACACCCGTTTGCACCCCCCAGGTGGGTTCCCCCCCTGACATCCCCCCCCCCCCCGTCAGTAAATTGGATGTTGACAGAGCTCCTGGTGTGGTGTTTTGGGGTCCTGGGAACCCCCCCACACTTTGCACCCCCACCCCAAGTGGATCACTGCCCCCCTGCCCCCCCCCCCATGCCTCAGTTTGCCCACCCTGAGGCCACCCAGGCTTGGGAGGGGGCTGCTGTGTCACACCACCCTTGGCACTGTCACAGGGTGACACTTGGGGACACAGATCCTGGGCAGGGGCCATGCTCTGTCCCCCTGCCTCTCTGCTTGCCCCCCCCCCAGCCCCATCCCAGTCAGGCTCACACTGGTCGCACTGGTTTGCACTGGCCCGTGATACCCTTTTATTTCCTGGGGTGTCCTCTGGGGCACCATATTTGGGGCTGGGGGGGTGGGGGGGTCAGCGTTCACTCCCCACACCCCAATTTGGGGGTGTGTGCGTGTCTGGGGGGGGGGATCAGGTCATGCACTGTCCTTGGCCGGTGCCACACTGTGCTGGGGGTGGGCGAGGTGAGGGGGTGGCTGTGACCCCCCCAGGACCCCTTGGGGAGGGGGGTGATGGGATGGGGGGGTGGGGGTGACAATGTGCCATTTGCATCCGGAAAAGGGGCCCATGGGGGACCCAGACTGTGCCCGTGGGGTGCAGGGGGGGCAGGCGGGGAGGGGGCGGCTGGAGGAGGTGGGGGCACGTGCCACCCTGTGCCCGTCTCAGCCTGGCACCGCCATCCCTTGGCCATGGCAGCGTGTCCCGTGCCAGGGCTGGGTGCCCCCCCAGGTGGGGGGGGGCCTGTGGGTGGGGAAGGGGGTGCAGGGGCGCTCCCAGCCCCCCCCCTCTCAGCTCCGCCACTGCTCTGGGTCCCTCTTCTTCTGCTTCTCCCGCTGCTTCTCCGCCTTCTCCTGGGCCTTGCGCTCCTTCTCCACCGCCAGGCTCAGCTCCTTCACCTTCCGCTTCAGCACCGCCCGGTGCTGCGAGCTGCCCACACCCAGCGCCTGCGGGCACAGCCGGGCACTGCAGGGGGGCCACGCGACCCTCCCCGTGGCCTCGGGGCACCAGCATCCCCCTGCCCTATGGACCAGCTTGGTGGGGTACTTAGAGCCCCCCACTGTCCTCAGTATCATCCTGCTGAGGTACCGACACACCCCCGCCTTGCACCAGCCCGTTGGGGTACCTAGAACCTCCCATCTGCCTCCTCATCCCTTGGGATACCTGGAACCTCCCCCCACTTCCTGACCTGTGGAGCAGCCAATTAGAACAAGAGGGTTTAGGTACCTCCTGATGAACCCATTGGGGTACCTAGAACCTATCTATGTCTGCCCCATGGAGCAGCCCATTGGATTACCTAGAGCTTGTTGTCCTGTGGTGAGCCCATTGGGGTGTCTAGAACCCACCCAGACCTCCTGCCCCATGGAGCACCATGTTGGGATACCTAGAACCCACCCAGACCTGCCCCATAGAGAACCACGTTGGGGTACCTAGAACCCACCCAGACTTTCCTGCCTTATGAAGCACCATGTTGGGGTACCTAGAACCTCTTTCCCTACAACTGAGCCTGTTGGGGTACCTGGAACCCCTGCACCCAATCAGAAGAGGCCCCTCCCAGCCCTGTACCTTGAGCTTGGCACCGTCGAGGTGCAGGAGCCGTGGGCCATCAACGCCGTGGGCCGAGAACTCCTCCACGTACTGCTCCAGGTTCAGGCTCTCCAGCCACTGTCCCACCTGCTGGCATGTCCAGCCCGCGGCCGCGCCGGGGGGCTCATCCAGGAACTGGTGGTTGGGTGTTAATGGGGGGCACCTTGTGGGGGGTCCCCAACCTCACATCCCCCCCCAAGCGCTCACCTCGTCCGAGGACTGTGACAGGGTGTGGTAGGGGTAGGAGCACTTGGTGGTGGTGGGGCCAGGCAGGCGTGGGCTGGCGCTGGGCGGTGGGGAGTCCTCGCTCAGCGTCGAGTCCTGGGGGGCAGTGGGAGGGGCGAGGGCAGGGCTGACCCCACTGACACCCCCCGTCCCCCCAGGGAGCCTACAGCCCCACCACCCTCACCATAGAGCCCCAACACCCTACAGGGCTACCACATCCTGTGGGGCTTTGATGCCCCCTAAAGCCATCTTGACCCTATGGATCTTTGACCCCCTCCTCTATCCCCATCTTGGTCCTATGGGGCTTTGACCTCTTCCCCTATAGCTCTCTTGACCCTATGGAGCTTTGACCCCCTCCCTTATCCCTGTCTTGACCCTATAGATCTTTGGCCCTCTCCTTCATCCCCATCTTGACCCTATGGAGCTTTGACCTCTTCCCCTGCAGCTTCCCAGCTCACAGGAGCACCAGTCTCCCTGCCCCTATAGGGTCCCACAGGTTCCCCTGTACCCCCCCACCCCCCAGGGCCGGCAGCCCCCCCCCCCATTCCCAGGCACTGACCTGGGATTTGGCGGGGCTGAGCCCCTCGTGCCGGGGGGAGCCGGCGGGCGACGCAGAGCCGGGGGAGGCCGAGCCCCTCGCGCCGTCCGAGAACCAGGAGAAGGGCAGGAAGGGTGACCCCAACGGGCGGCCAGGCCCCTCCGCCGCCTCCCTGGGGACAGAGCCATGTTAGAGCCCCCAATGCCATCCCCGTGCAGCCCCCCCAGCCCCGGGGGGGTCCCTCACCTGCTGCCCATGGACAGGCGGTTGCTGCCCTTCTCCTTGCGGCTCTTGCTGGAGGAGGCCCGGCGCAGGGTCACCCTGGGGGGAGGGAGTGGGGTTGGTGGGGGGTCCTGATGGCTGTGACACCCCCCACACCTGCCTCCATCCACCCTGAGACCCCCCTGTCACCTTCAGAGCCTCCTCCATCCACACATCCCTCCTTCCATCCCTCCCTCCATGCTTCCATCCCTGCATCCCTCTCTCCCTCCATCCTTCCATCCCTCCCTCCATCCTTCCATCCCTACATCCCTCCCTGCCTCCCTCATCCCATCCTGCCTTCCCTCCTTCCCTCCATCCCTCCCTCCACCCCTCCTTCCCTCCACACATCCCTCTCTCTCCCCCTCTCCCCCTCCCTCCCAGTATCCCCATCCCCTCCTCCATCTTCCCACCACACCTCTCCATCCATCTCTCCATCCCCCCCTGCATCCCTCCATCCCACCCCCCCAGTACCCCCCCTCCCCAGGATCAGCCCTCACCCCAAATCCAAGAACTTCCTCCGTGTTTTCTTATCGAGCCCCACGGTGGGGCTGGCGGGCTCGGGGGGGCTCATGTCCCGGCTGTCGTCTGCAGGAGGATGGGGGTGTCACCCACTGCCCCCCGCATGGGTGTTGGGGTCCCGCAGCCTGGGGTGGTCAGTGGGGAGGGGGGGTCTCACCTTCGCTGTGCCGCTGGGGCCGGGCGTCGCGGCGGGCGAAGCCAGGGGAGCTGTCGGAGCTGGGGCAGGACTTGGGCGAGGGGGGGCCCGCCAGCCCCTCCTGGGACGAGGCGTTGGTGAGGGGCCGGTAACGGCTGAGGGGGGGCGAGGGGGCCGGGGGGTCCCCCAGCACCCTCCGCACTGCCCCCGCCTCGAAGGAGAACTCGACGGCGTGGGAGAAGGGTGAGGGGGCTGGGGGGCCACCATCACCCTCAGCTCCCTGGGGGGGCAGACGGCATGGGGGGGGGGAGGGTGTCAAACCCCTCCTGACCCCCCCCCTTGGGGTGTCCAACCCCTCCATCCCCTTTAGGGTGTCCCCCATCCACTCAATCCCCCCAGCCATGGCATCCCACACACACCCATTTTTGGGGTCCATGGTGCCCCCCCCCCCCCCCCAGGGCTCACCGTCCCCTCGTCCCCCTCGGTGGAGCTGGCGCTGTCTCGCAGGCGGGAGCGGGAGGGCCGGTGCCGGCGGCCCTTGGCCAGGAGCCGGGCTCGGGCCTTCTGCAGGCTGGTGTCCAGGCGCGGCGTCTCTGGAACCACAGCGGTAAAATCTGGGGGTGAAAGAGAGACCGGGGCAGAGAGAGAGAGAGAGACGGACAGACGGACACGGAGAGGGGTGGGGGGGCAAGTGGAGGGATGGAGGGAGGGATGGATGGATGGAGGTGGGAGAAGGAAAGGATGGAGGGATGGATGGAGGTGGGAGAAGGAAAGGATGGAGGGATGGATGGAGGTGGGAGAAGGAAGGTGTGGAGGGATGGTTGAGGGGATGGAAGGATGGATGGACAGAGGTGGGAGATGGAAGGGATGGATGGATGGATGGAAAGGTGTGGAGGGATGGACAGAGGTGGGAGATGGAAGGGATGGATGGATGGATGGATGGATGGATGGATGGATGGATGGATGGATGGATGGATGGAAGAATGGTGGGAGGGATGGATGGACAGATAGACAGAGGTGGGAGAAGGAAGGTGTGGAAGGATAGAGGGGGATGGCGGTGGGGAGAAGGAAAGTGGAGGGAGGGATGGATGGGTGGATGGAAGAATGGTGGGAGGGATGGACAGAGGGACAGAGGTGGGAGAAGGAAGGATGGAGGGAGGGATGGATGGACAGACAGGTAGGGAGAAGGAAGGTGTGGGTGGAGGGATGGGAACAGTGAGGAGATGGATGGACAAATGGAGAGGTGGGGACAGGGAAGAGAGGGAGGGGTGGGTGGGACAGATGGACAGGTAAGGAAAGGAGATGGTGGACAGGTGGATGGGAAGGGACAGGGAGGTGGGGAGAGAGGGAGGGATGGGGACAGGGAGAGGTAGGGACAAAGGGATGCGAGGGAGGGGTGGAAGGACAGAGGGACAGGGAGGGAGAGGGAGGACGGGGGCAGATGGACGGATGGACAGGGAAAAGGAGACAGAGGGACAGACAGATGGAAAGGGACAGGGAGAGGGGGATAAGGGCAGGTGAAGGAGATTTAGGGACAGATGGACAGGTAGGGGCAGGGAGATGGGACAGAGGGACAGCAGGACAGAGGGACGGGGCAGGGGATCCCAGGGGAGAGGGGAGCAGGGGGGACGTGGATGGAGGGGGCACCGCGGTGGGGGGGACAGGGACAGAGGGACAGAGAGAGGAGTTCAAAGAGAGGCCCCGGCACGGGGAGAGGAGCGGGGGGGTGTCCCCGAGGATGAGGTGTCCCCATCACCCAGGGTCACACCACAGTCACCCCGATGTCCCTGTCCCACCACGGCCTCCTGCACCCCAAACCCAGCCCCAGGAGTGGCTCTGGGCTTTGTCCCCTGCTGTGTCCCCATGTCCCCATACCCATGTGCCCCACACGTGTCCCCGTGTCCTCCTGCATGTCCCCATGCCACCCTGTCCCCCACCCCACACATGTCCCTCTGCAGGAGTCCCCATACCCCATGCCTGTCCCTGTGTCCCCAAGCTCTGGAGTCCCCGTCCCCGTCCCCCCCACTGGCACGCAAGAGGACACTGGGGGGGGGGGGGGCAGGGGGAAGGGGGGGGGATGGCAGCACCCATGGGTGACCCTGCACCCCATGGGCCCCCGGGGACTCACCGAAAACCTCGTCTGCATCCTGCAGTTTGGAGACCGACATGGTGGGACAGAGCTGGGGACAGAGGGGACACTCAGGGAGGGGGCACTCTGGGGGGGCGGGGGTAAGGGGGAGAGGGGAGGGGACCCAGACCCTCTGCATGTGGGGAGGGGAAGGGTGTGTGTCCCCCCCGCCCAGTGTCCCCATGCCCTCAGCCTCACAGCACCGGGAGGGGGGGGCACATGGACTTGGGGGGAGGGGGTGGCAAGACACAGCACACACCTCCCCCACTCGGGGGGGTCAGCCCCCCCCCCCCCCCGGGGTATTTGGGGCAGGGGGGGTAAGAGCAGGATGGGAAGGGGTTAAATGCCCCCCCTCGGTGTTTGGGGGTTTCTCCTGGGGGGGTGGGATGCTCCTAATGCCTTGGCAGCATCGGGGGGGGGGCTGGGGGTAAGGGGGGGGGCGGATCTGAGCCCAGCTCCCCCCCCCTCAGCCCCTCCCTCCCCCCAGGGAACCGGGGCCGTCGCGGTCCGGGGTGGGGCAGGGAGGGGGCTGGGCTGGGGGGGCAGTGCTGGGAGCGGGGCCGTTACCGGGAGGGGACAGTACCGCCGGGACGGGGGGGGGGCTGTACCGGGGGTGGGGCTGCACGGGGGTGGGGGGGTTGGACTGGGGATGCTGGGGCTGTAGCTGGTCCGGGGGGGGGGCTGTACCGGGGCTGTACCGGGGCTGTACCGGCGGTGGGGGGGTTGGACCGGGGATGCTGGACCGGGGGTGGGGCTGTACTGGGGATGCTGGATCGGGACCGGGGGGGGGAGCTGGACCGGGGCTGTACCGGGGGTGGGGGGAACTGTACCGGGGATGCTGGACCGGGCGGGGGGGTTGGATCGGGGATGCTGGACCGGGGTGGGGGGTTGGACCAGGGATGCTGTACGGGGGGGTGGGGTTGGACCGGGGATGCTGGACCGGGGTGGGGTTGGACCAGGGATGCTGTACCGGGGGGGGGGGCTGTACCGGGGCCGCTGTCCGGTGGATGGGCCGCCCAGGGGTCACGCCCTGGTCCCCCCCCACTACTCACCCGCGCTCCTCGGGCATCCTGGGCGCCCCCCCCGCCGGGCCGGGCCGAGCCGAGCGGAGGGCAGTGCCGAGCCGAGCCGGGCCGCCCCGCCGGGCCGGGGGCCGCGGGGGGGGGACAGGAACCCGGAAGCGGACGGGGAGGGGGGGGATGGGATGGGATGGGGGGGGGGACGGGGCGACCGGGATCAGCCCCGCCCGGCTCGGCCCGGCCCGGTGCGCGGCGGCGGTGCTGAACGGACAGCGCCGGGGGCGACACGGGGACACACGGGGACATGGGGACACACTGTCCCCCACACGCACACACTGCCACCCACAGTCCCCTCCAGTGTCCCCCATCCTTCCCAGCCCCCCTCATTGCCCCCCATCCTCCTCAGCCCCTTCCAGTGCCCCCCATGCTTCCCAGCCCCCTCCCAGTGCCCCCCATCTTTCCCAGTTCTCCCCCATCCTTCTCCGCCCCCCGGTGTCCCCCATCCTTCCCATTCCTCCCAGTGCCCCCCCCATCCTTCCCAGTGCTCCCCCCATCCTTCACACTCCCCCCCACCGCCCCCCATCCTTCCCAGCCCCCTCCCAGTGCCCCACATCCTTCCCCCTCCTTCCCCATAACCCCCTATCCTCCCCACTCCCTCCAGTAGCCCCCATACTTCCCAGTATGCCCAGTACCCCCCATCCTTCCCAGTGATCCCCCCATCCTTCACACTCCCCCCCCCCGGTGTCCCCCATTCTTCCCACTCCTCCCAGTGACCCCCATCCTTCCCAGTGCTCCCCCCATCGCCCCCCATCTTTCTCAGCCCCCTCCCAGTGCCCCCCATCCTTCCCCCTCCTTCCCCATCGCCCCACGTCCTTCCCACTTCCTCCAGTATCCCCCATACTTCCCAGTCCCCCCAGTATTCCCCATCCTCCCCACTCCCCCAGTGCCCCCATTCTTCCCAGTCCACCCCCATCCTCCCCAGCCCTCCCTCGGTGCCCCCCATCTTTCCCAGATCCCCCCCACCCTTCTCAGCCTCCCGGTGTCCCCCATCCTTCCCATTCCTCCCAGTGACCCCCCACATCCTCCCCACTCCCCCAGTGCCCCCATTCTTCCCAGTTCCCCCCAGTGCCCCCCCCCGTCGGCCCGCCCGGGACAAGAGGCGCGGGCGGAGGCTGAGGGATGTTTATGGGATGGGGGGGACGGGGGACGGGGGGGGATGCGGGGACGCTGCGTTACAAAACGAGGACCAGTACATACATAGGTACATATATATATAGTATATACACCCACAGGTATACGTGTGAGATTAAATAACCCCAGCACCCCCCCGGGGCTCTCGCTCCCCGCCCCCCACTTAAATACTCCCCCCCCCCGCCCCCCGCCCCAAGTGGCTCCAATCCAGTCGGACCCCCCCTCCCCGTGTGTCCCCCCCCCCCCGCCTTCCCCTCCCAGTATAACCAGCTCTGGCTCCCAGTTGCCCCCACATCCAGTTACTGTCGGAGACTCGGTACTTCGGGGGGGGGGGCGGGGGCGCAAAATAGAAACAAAAAATAAAGGGGTTCCCCCCTAGGATGAGGGGTTGGGACCCCCCCACCCGGGTGGGGTTGGCCAGTGATGGGGGAGGTGACCCAGCCCCAGAGAAATACTGTGATTTATTGGGGGGGGAGGGGTGTATTTACAGTTGGGGGTGTGGTGAGGGCATGCCCCCACCCTGGAGGGGGTCCCCCATATGTTACCCCCCCCTTTGCCCAGGGAAGGCGAAAGCCCTGGGGTTGAGAGGGGGGGGGGGTGTACTCGGGGACACTGGGGGCCCCCCCCAGCCGTTCCCCTGCAGTGGGGTGCTCGGGGGTGCAGTGGGGCCAGTACCCCCCCCACGCCCACTGCGGGGGTTGGCAAAGGCTGAGGGGGGGTCCCCTGCCCGGCGGTGGTGGCACTGAGCGGGTGCAGAAGGGGGGGCACCCACAGCGAAGGTCTGCGGTGTCCGGGGCACCAAACCCGGGGGGGGCACCTCACTGTGGGGCCAGGGTCAAGTCCATGGGGGGGCCCAAAGGCAAGCGGCCCCCCCCCAGCCAGTGCTCCAGGTGAGTCCCAAGAGGAGGAGCTGGGGATAAGGGATGGGGGGAGCATCTAGCATACCCCCCCCCTTTGCTCCCCAGTATGGCTCACATTTGAGGGGGGGGACACATTTCTGCCTGCCCCCCCCCCCTCCATTGTCCAACCGGGGTGCCAGCTCTGTGTCGGGGGGAGGGGGGTGTCACGTCGAGGGGAGGGGGGAGGCCTGGGGGGGGGGCTGTGCCCCCCCCCAATCGGTCCATCACGTCACCACGAGACTCACACTGGACACAGACATAAACACGGGGTGTCTGCCCCCCCCCCCCAAAAAATTACACCCCACCCAGGACACAACCCCCCCCCCTGCTCTGTCTGTGCCCCCAGGGGGAATTGGGGGACACCAGGAGGCCTTGGTGGGGGGGTGTTTCACCTCCCCCCCCCGGTGGGGATGGGTTGGGGAGGGAGGGGGGCTGGGTAGGGGGGGAGGGAGAGGTGCCCCCCCCCACGAAAATCGCTGTGGTTTGAGGGTGGTTTAAGTCGGGTTGGAATTTTTCAAAGTCTGCAGCTTGGCCTCCAGTTCAGAGATCTGAAAAACAGCAAAGGGGAGAGGTCTCAGCTGGGGGGGGGGGCGGGGGGCTCGGGATGGGGGGGGGGGGACACACAGCGACATGGGCGGCGAACACGTGGGGGGGGGGGCGACAGGACGGGGGGGACAGGAGGAGGATACAGGGATGGGGACATGGGGATGAGGGGGGACAGGACAAGGGGGGCAGGACGTGGGGGTGATGGGGTGGGGGGGGCAGAGGGTGGGCAGGGAGCTGGAGGCCTAGTGTGGGGCTGGGGGCACCGGGATGGGATGGGGGGGCTGCAGGCATGTGGGGGGTGAGCCTCTGTGAGACGTCAGGGGGACATTTTGGGGGTGACGGAGGAGGGCGTAAGGGGGGGGTGTCAGGGGACCCCCTCCCCACTTTCCGCCTGTGCCCTGGTGCCCCCCAGCTGGGTGGGTGCCATCCCCCCCCCACCAACGCAACCCACGGCAACCTCATGGGCGCTGCAGGATCCCGGGGGATCCGGGGACCCCACGGAGGACCCAGTGACCCCACGGAGGATCTGGGGAGCCCACAGAGGACCCAGTGTCCCCACAGAGGACCCGGTGTCCCCGCTATGACCCAGCACAGCTCTGTCCCCACGCGCTGTGGGGTGGAATCCAGTGGGATCGGTCCTGAGATCCATCATGACCAGCATGGGACCCAGCTCCCAGCGGAGGATCCGGTGTGACACCCCCCCTCTGCCACCTCGCGCTTGGGGACCGCAGCAGGATGCACGGCCCAGGAGATCCCTCGTGATCCATTCTGGGATGGCAGACCCCAAGGTGGGACCCACTGTGACCCCAACCCTCGGCCGATCCACTGCAATCCAGAGTGGGATCCAGTGCCAGCGCCCGAGCTGATCCGCTGCGATCCAGCGCAGTGGCGGGAGCACGATCCGGTTGGGAGCTGGTGCCCAGAGGAGATCCACCGTGATCCGGTGTGGGATCTGGAGCTCTGTCCAGTCCGAGGAGCCACCACCCCGCGCAGCTCCGTTACCACCCGGTGTGGGATCCGGCGGCTGGCACCAGATCCGCTGCCATCCATCCTGGGATCCAGCGGTGACGCGAAGCCGTGGTGGCGTGGCGGGAGCGACGTGGCGGAGCGGGTTCGGGTCGAGGTGGGGGCCGGCTGTGCCCGCCGGGCTCAGGGGCAGCCCGTGTCCCGGTGCCCGGTGCCCACCTTCTCCTGCAGCTTCTCCATCTCCTCCTTGTGTGCCAGCTCCGACTCCTCCAGCACCCGCCGCTGCGCCGTCTCCTTCTTCAGGAACTCGATTTCCCTGTGGGGAGCAGCACGTGGGTCCATGTCCCCCCCTAACCCAGCACCAGGGAGACCCCCAGGGAGGTCAGATGGGTGAAGGGGGACCTTGGGACATGGGTGTCAGGGAGGGACCATGATCCATAGGGTGGTGGTACCCAGGGATGTCCCAGGGTGTGGTCCGTGCCCAGGGATGAAGGATATCCAGGAAGGATCTGGGATGGGTTCGCATCAAGGGGATGGTCCATGGCCAGGGGTGAGGGATGCCCAGGAAGGAGTTGGTGCCCCAGGGATGGGTCCATGCCATGGATGAAGGACACCCAAGGAGCTGATGCCCCAGGGATAGGTCTGTGTCAAGGGGAAGGTCTGTGCCCAAGGGATGGTCCCTACCCAGGGGACAAAGGGTGACCAGGAAGGATCTGATGCCCGAGGGATGGGTTCACATCAAGGGGATGGTCCATGCCCAGGGATGAGGGATACCCAAGAAGGAGTTGATGCCCTAGGGATGGTCCATGTCAAGGGGAAGGTCCATGCTCAGGGATGGTCCATGCCCAGGGATGAGGGATACCCAAGAAGGAGTTGGTGCCCCAGGGATGGTCCGTGTCAAGGGGAAGGTCCATGCTCAGGGATGGTCCATGCCCAGGGATGAGGGATGCCCAGGAAGGAGTTGGTGCCCCAGGGACGGGTCCACGTCAAGGGGAAGGTCTGTACCCAAGGGATGGCCCCTGCCCAGGGGACAAAGGGTGCCCAGGAAGGAGCTGGTGCCCCAGGGATGGGTCCATGCCCAAGGGGATGCTCCATGCCCAGGGGAGGATGGGTGCCCAGGGCCCGGCGGTGCCCTCACTTTTGCTGGTACTCCTTGATGAGCCTCTTGGCCTTGCTGTACTTGCGCTCCAGGGTCTGGTACTGGGCTTGTGTCTCCTTGAGGTGCTCGTCCACGGCCTGGCAGAGGTTCTGGGCCTCCATCCAGTACCCCTCCAGCTTCTCCATCCGCTCCTTGTTCTCCTCCACGCTCTGCTCCAGCTGGGCCTTCTCGGCCCGCCAGCGCGCCTTCTCCTGCTCCAGGCACTGCAGCTGGGGGACAGCGGGGTCACGGCATGGCACCGCATGGCACGGCACGGCACAGCATGGCATGGCATGGCCAAAGGACAAGCATGGCATGGCATGACATGGCACAGCATGACACGGCATGGCAAAGACAGAGAGTGGGCATGACATGGCACGGCATAGCCAGAGAGCAGCATGTCATGACATGGCACGGCATGGCATGGCACGGCACGGCATGGCATGGCATGGCAAAGACAGAGAGTGGGCACGATATGACATGGCATGGCATGGTATAGCCAGGGAGCAGGCATGGCATGGCATGGCATGGCATGGCATGGCATGGCATGGCATAACATGGCATGGCATAGCCAGAGAGTGGGCACGATATGACATGGCATGGCATGGCACAGCATGGTGAGGGGCCAGGGGGAGATGTGGGGAGCGAGGAGGGGATGGGGAAGCAGGGGGGTGGCTGGAGGGGCCCCTCCTGCCCATGGGGACCCCGCGGGGGGCACCTGCTCACCTTCCTCTTCAGCTGCTGGATCTCGGCCTCGGTGACGGCGTGCTTGATCTGGAGCTGCCAGAGGAGCCAGGTGTTGGCACAGGGCGGGCACACGTGTGGGCACACACATGGGCACCCTCCCCTGCCACCCCCCCGTGTCCCACTCACCTCCTTGAACTTGTGCACCAGCTTTTCGGGGTCCATCTCCACCGGGGAGAGCGTGTCCTCGTTCTCAGCCAGCTCGAACACCTCGATGGCCATCTCCCCGCCGGGGAACATGGGGCTCATCTCCTCCTCCTCGTCCGTGGCGTACTCACCCGTCTGCGGGGGGCACAGAGCGGCATCGGCACCTGGGGACCCCCAGCCTGGCACCCCCACCCCGCCTGGGGAAACTGAGTCACGTATGGTGGGACCACGTCTGTCCCCTCCTGGGTGGGGGCTGTCCCTCACCTCCTCATCGTCCTCGGTGTACTGGGTGTAGCGCTGCTCCATCATCTCCCGCTGCCACCGCTCCTGCTCCAGCGTCTGCTGGATCAGCTGGGCCACCTCACTCTGCTCCCCCGGCTTCTCCCGCCCAATAAGGAACCTGGGGGACAGCGGGGCTCAGCAGGGGACAGGGGGGATGACCGTGGGGTCCTGGGGTGGGGAAAACCCAGGTGACATAGCCAGGGGGCAGCGGGGATGCTCAGCCAGGGGAGACACAGGTGGCACATCTGGGGGACACCTAGGTGACACATCTGGGGGACAGTGGGGATGCTCAGCCAAGGGACACCTAGGTGACACATCTGGGGGACACCTAGGTGGCACAGGCAGGGGACAGCCAGGTGGCACAGCTGGGGGACAGTGGGGAGGCTCAGCCAGGGGACATCCCTGCTGGGACAGGCAGTGCTCCTGGGGGTGGCCAATTTGGGGTGATGTTATGGAACCTGTGGATGAGTTGGGGGGCTGGGGGGTCCTGGGGTGCTGGGGGGGCATTTTGAGGGCCAGGAGGACACTAGAGTGGAAGGCAGGGGTATTATGGGGCAGGGGGATGGCCCCACTGGGGAACTGGGGTGCTCTGGGGACAGGCTGTGGGGCAAGGTGTCACGGGGGCCTCTCCCAGCCCCCCAAGTCCCCCCAGCCCCGGTCCCTACCGGACGCGGCCCTTGGTGTTCCTGAGGACAGAGGCAGCGAAGCTCTGTGTCACCCCCACCAGGCTGGTGCCATCCACCTCCACGATGAGATCGTTCACCTGGATCCTGGGGACAAGGGGACGGTCACAGCGGGGCCACCCCTAACCCTTCAGCATCTCCCACCCTGAGGAACATCTGGCACATCTGCCTGCTTCCTCACCAGCTCCTCCACCACCACCTGAGCCCACAGGGGTGTGGTGGTGGGGACCTGGGGGGGTGGGCAGCCCTTACCTGCCGTCCCGGTGGGCAGCTCCACCCTCCGTCACCGTCTTGACGAAGATGCCCAACTTCTCCAGGCCCATGTCGGCCCCCGCACCCATCCCGATGATGCTGATCCCAAGCCCTTCAGAATCTATGGAGACACAGAGCCATGTCCTGGTGGGATGGCAATGGCCACCCAGCACCAATGGAGTCACCTCCAGCCCATGCCCTCCCACCCATCCCCTCCAACCCAACATCTCCAACCCATCCCCTCCAGCCCAGCCCCAAGGTGCTGATGGGACCCCTCGATGCAGGATGGGATGAGGACCCACCTTTCTCCAGCTCTACAGGGAAGAGGTCAAGCCGCTCCACCCTCTTCTCCAGCTCGTACTCAGCCGATGCGGCCATGGGGTCAACGTCTTCATTGCGGCGGTCGTAGTCTTCATTGGAGTAAGTGCTGAAGACCTGATGGGGCAGAGGGAGCTGCTCAGTGAGAGTGTGATGGGAAAACATCACAGCCATCCATCACCCCGATGGAGGGAGGGATGTGTGGACAGAGGGATGGACAGATGGATGGATGGAGGGATGGATGGATGGAGGGATGGATGGAGGGATGGAGGGATGGAGGGAGGGATGGAGGGAGGGATGGATGGAGGGAGGGAGGGAAGGATGGATGTGCTGTGCAAGGACTGTCTGCTCTGAGTCACACGGTTTGGGGAGGACAGAAATCCTTGTTCCCCCCTCGTCCCCTCACCCCTTCCCCAGGTGGGAGCTCCCCGACTCTCAACCCCCCACTTTCCCATGGCCCAAACCATCCCATGGGAGGAGGGAAGGGTTCAGGGTGGGGGCTGTCCCCATCCTCCTGCGCATCTGGGGGGACAAAGAGGTCCTCCTGAATGAGGTTGGACGTGCCACCAAGGTGACATCGCCATCCCAGAGCCAGAGGGAGTGGCATGCCATGTCCCTGCACCCCGGGATGCTGCCAGCACCCCACTCCAGATGATGTCCCCACCTGGCAGATGTCCCTGGAGGGGCCCTGGCCTGGCGATGCCGCCAGGGCGAGTGGATTAGGGATCACACGGCAGCACTAAAGCCTCGTGGCAGAGGATATTAGGGATGAGTGTCACGGGCCATCGCACAAAGCCCGGTGACACCCACAGATGGGCAGGACCCAGCCAGGTGGCACCCAGGGGTGCTGGGGATGAGCAGGGCAGGGGACATGCCTCCATCCCCCCCCATCCACACGTGTTCCCCAGGGGGTTGCAGGGACCCAAGCCCACAGCCGTGGGCACGCGTCCTGGCTCCCCCCACTGTGCTCCCCCACCCCTGTCCCCAGCTCCCAGGGGGGGTTGGGGGTCCCAGGGACCTGGAGTGGGTTCCAAGGGAGAAGCAGCCAAGCCAGCGAGTGCCCAGGGGAGGGGGCTGGACGTGTGTGCCCCCATCCCTGGGTGCAGGGTGCCTGCTTTGGGACCCCTGCTGGGGGTGGGTGGGGGTCCCCAGTGCACCTGTGCACCTGACCCCAACCCCTACAGCAGATTTGGGGGGCTCAGCATCACCCATGCACCCAGGGGGGAGCCAGGCTGCTCAGATGCCTGTGTCCCCTCCCCATCCACGCACGTGGGACCCCCACTGTCACCCTGAGGTGGGACATGGGTAGAAGCAAGACACAGGGGGGGCAGAGCACCCCAAAAAGCCCACCAGCCCATCCATGGGGGGGGACATCCTTCCAAGGGCCGGGCTGGCCAGTTCCCACAGGACCAAGGGGGGGGTCCCTAGCACACCGCCACCACTGTCCCCTGCCCGGGTCACGGTGGTCCCCGTCCCCCCATCCCAGGTGGGGGCCACCCACCCGCTCTGACTCAGAGCCAGAATATAGGCCGGGGCTCTAAAAATAACCCAGCTCCGGCACAAAGCAACCGCTGCTCCTCCGGTCGGGGGGATTCGAGCAGGAGAGAACACCCCAAAATAGCTGCACGGCCCCTGCTCCCCCCACCCCATCCCTGGGGGAGCATCTGAGCTGGGGACCCCAAACCCAGCCAGGGGAAG
>JAQJZH010000986.1:0-27921 GCA_028020825.1 Podargus strigoides
AAAAAAAAATTGATACACGAAACCGAGGCTGTTTTGCGAAAAAAAATTGAGACGGGAAAAGTGCGTCCGTGGGCGGAAAAAAAAAATGGAGAGGCGAAACCATCCTCGTCGTGCGAAAAAAAAAATTGATACACGAAACCGACGCTGTTTTGGCGAAAAAAAAATGAGACGGGGAAAATTGCGTCCCTGGGCGGGAAAAAAAAATGGAGAGGCGAAACCATCCTCGTCCTGCGAAAAAAAAAATTGATACACGAAACCGAGGCTGTTTTGCGAAAAAAAATTGAGACGGGAAAATGGCGTCCGTGGGCGGAAAAAAAAATGGAGAGGCGAAACCATCCTCGTCGTGTGAAAAAAAAAAATTGATACAAGAAACCGAGGCTGTTTTGCGAAAAAAAAATTGAGACGGGAAAACGGCGTCCGTGGGCGGAAAAAAAAATGGAGAGGCGAAACCATCCTCGTCGTGCGAAAAAAAAAATTGATACACGAAACCGAGGCTGTTTTGCGAAAAAAAATTGAGACGGGAAAACTGGCGTCCGTGGGCGGAAAAAAAAATGGAGAGGCGAAACCATCCTCGTCGTGCGAAAAAAAAAATTGATACACGAAACCGACGCTGTTTTGCGAAAAAAAATTGAGACGGGAAAATGGCGTCCGTGGGCGGAAAAAAAAATGGAGAGGCGAAACCATCCTCGTCGTGCGAAAAAAAAAATTGATACACGAAACCGAGGCTGTTTTGCGAAAAAAAATTGAGACGGGAAAACGGCGTCCGTGGGCGGAAAAAAAAATGGAGAGGCGAAACCATCCTCGTCGTGCGAAAAAAAAAATTGATACACGAAACCGACGCTGTTTTGCGAAAAAAAATTGAGACGGGAAAATGGCGTCCGTGGGCGGAAAAAAAAAAATGGAGAGGCGAAACCATCCTCGTCGTGCGAAAAAAAAAATTGATACACGAAACCGACGCTGTTTTGCGAAAAAAAAATTGAGACGGGAAAATTGGCGTCCCTGGGCGGGAAAAAAAAATGGAGAGGCGAAACCATCCTCGTCGTGCGAAAAAAAAAAATTGATACACGAAACCGAGGCTGTTTTGCGAAAAAAAATTGAGACGGGAAAATGGCGTCCTGGGCGGAAAAAAAAATGGAGAGGCGAAACCATCCTCGTCGTGCGAAAAAAAAAATTGATACACGAAACCGACGCTGTTTTGCGAAAAAAAATGAGACGGGAAAATTGCGTCCCTGGGCGGGAAAAAAAAATGGAGAGGCGAAACCATCCTCGTCGTGCGAAAAAAAAATAATTGATACACGAAACCGAGGCTGTTTTGCGAAAAAAAATTGAGACGGGAAAATGGCGTCCGTGGGCGGAAAAAAAAATGGAGAGGCGAAACCATCCTCGTCGTGCGGAAAAAAAAAATTGATACACGAAACCGAGGCTGTTTTGCGAAAAAAATTGAGACGGGAAAATGGCGTCCGTGGGCGGAAAAAAAAATGGAGAGGGCGAAACCATCCTCGTCGTGCGAAAAAAAAATTGATACACGAAACCGACGCTGTTTTGCGAAAAAAAATGAGACGGGAAAATTGCGTCCCTGGGCGGAAAAAAAATGGAGAGGCGAAACCATCCTCGTCGTGCGAAAAAAAAATTGATACACGAAACCGAGGCTGTTTTGCGAAAAAAAATTGAGACGGGAAAATGGCGTCCGTGGGCGGAAAAAAAAATGGAGAGGCGAAACCATCCTCGTCGTGCGAAAAAAAAAAATTGATACACGAAACCGAGGCTGTTTTGCGAAAAAAAATTGAGACGGGAAAACGGCGTCCGTGGGCGGAAAAAAAAATGGAGAGGCGAAACCATCCTCGTCGTGCGAAAAAAAAAATTGATACACGAAACCGACGCTGTTTTGCGAAAAAAAATTGAGACGGGAAAATTGCGTCCCTGGGCGGAAAAAAAAATGGAGAGGCGAAACCATCCTCGTCGTGCGAAAAAAAAAATTGATACACGAAACCGAGGCTGTTTTGCGAAAAAAAATTGAGACGGGAAAATGGCGTCCGTGGGCGGAAAAAAAAATGGAGAGGCGAAACCATCCTCGTCGTGCGGAAAAAAAAAAATTGATACACGAAACCGAGGCTGTTTTGCGAAAAAAAATTGAGACGGGAAAACGGCGTCCGTGGGCGGAAAAAAAAAATGGAGAGGCGAAACCATCCTCGTCGTGCGAAAAAAAAAAATTGATACACGAAACCGACGCTGTTTTGCGAAAAAAAATTGAGACGGGAAAATGGCGTCCGTGGGCGGAAAAAAAAATGGAGAGGCGAAACCATCCTCGTTGTGCGAAAAAAAAAAATTGATACACGAAACCGACGCTGTTTTGCGAAAAAAAAATGAGACGGGAAAATTGCGTCCCTGGGCGGGAAAAAAAATGGAGAGGCGAAACCATCCTCGTTGTGCGAAAAAAAAAATTGATACACGAAACCGAGGCTGTTTTGCGAAAAAAAATTGAGACGGGAAAACGGCGTCCGTGGGCGGAAAAAAAAATGGAGAGGCGAAACCATCCTCGTCGTGCGAAAAAAAAAATTGATACACGAAACCGACGCTGTTTTGCGAAAAAAAAATGAGACGGGAAAATGGCGTCCGTGGGCGGAAAAAAAAATGGAGAGGCGAAACCATCCTCGTCGTGCGAAAAAAAAAATTGATACACGAAACCGACGCTGTTTTGCGAAAAAAAAATGAGACGGGAAAATTGCGTCCCTGGGCGGGAAAAAAAATGGAGAGGCGAAACCATCCTCGTCCTGCGAAAAAAAAAATTGATACTCGAAACCGAGGCTGTTTTGCGAAAAAAAATTGAGACGGGAAAATGGCGTCCGTGGGCGGAAAAAAAAATGGAGAGGCGAAACCATCCTCGTCGTGCGAAAAAAAAAAATTGATACACGAAACCGAGGCTGTTTTGCGAAAAAAAATTGAGACGGGAAAACGGCGTCCGTGGGCGGAAAAAAAAAATGGAGACGCGAAACCATCCTCGTCGTGCGAAAAAAAAAATTGATACACGAAACCGACGCTGTTTTGCGAAAAAAAAATGAGACGGGAAAATTGCGTCCCTGGGCGGGAAAAAAAATGGAGAGGCGAAACCATCCTCGTCGTGCGAAAAAAAAAAATTGATACACGAAACCGAGGCTGTTTTGCGAAAAAAAATTGAGACGGGAAAATGGCGTCCGTGGGCGGAAAAAAAAATGGAGAGGCGAAACCATCCTCGTTGTGCGAAAAAAAAAATTGATACACGAAACCGAGGCTGTTTTGCATAAAAAAATTGAGACGGGAAAATGGCGTCCGTGGGCGGAAAAAAAAATGGAGAGGCGAAACCATCCTCGTCGTGCGAAAAAAAAAAAATTGATACACGAAACCGAGGCTGTTTTGCGAAAAAAAATTGAGACGGGAAAACGGCGTCCGTGGGCGGAAAAAAAAATGGAGAGGCGAAACCATCCTCGTCGTGCGAAAAAAAAAATTGATACACGAAACCGAGGCTGTTTTGCGAAAAAAAATTGAGACGGGAAAACGGCGTCCGTGGGCGGAAAAAAAAATGGAGAGGCGAAACCATCCTCGTCGTGCGAAAAAAAAAATTGATACACGAAACCGAGGCTGTTTTGCGAAAAAAAATTGAGACGGGAAAATGGCGTCTGTGGGCGGAAAAAAAAATGGAGAGGCGAAACCATCCTCGTCGTGCGAAAAAAAAAATTGATACACGAAACCGACGCTGTTTTGCGAAAAAAAATTGAGACGGGAAAATGGCGTCCGTGGGCGGAAAAAAAAAATGGAGACGCGAAACCATCCTCGTCGTGCGAAAAAAAAAATTGATACACGAAACCGACGCTGTTTTGCGAAAAAAAAATGAGACGGGAAAATTGCGTCCCTGGGCGGGAAAAAAAATGGAGAGGCGAAACCATCCTCGTCGTGCGAAAAAAAAAAATTGATACACGAAACCGACGCTGTTTTGCGAAAAAAAAATGAGACGGGAAAATTGCGTCCCTGGGCGGGAAAAAAAATGGAGAGGCGAAACCATCCTCGTCGTGCGAAAAAAAAAATTGATACACGAAACCGACGCTGTTTTGCGAAAAAAAATTGAGACGGGAAAATGGCGTCCGTGGGCGGAAAAAAAAATGGAGAGGCGAAACCATCCTCGTCGTGCGGAAAAAAAAAATTGATACACGAAACCGAGGCTGTTTTGCGAAAAAAAATTGAGACGGGAAAACGGCGTCCGTGGGCGGAAAAAAAAATGGAGAGGCGAAACCATCCTCGTCGTGCGAAAAAAAAAATTGATACACGAAACCGACGCTGTTTTGCGAAAAAAAATTGAGACGGGAAAATGGCGTCCGTGGGCGGAAAAAAAAAATGGAGAGGCGAAACCATCCTCGTTGTGCGAAAAAAAAAATTGATACACGAAACCGACGCTGTTTTGCGAAAAAAAAATGAGACGGGAAAATTGCGTCCCTGGGCGGGAAAAAAAATGGAGAGGCGAAACCATCCTCGTCGTGCGAAAAAAAAAAATTGATACACGAAACCGAGGCTGTTTTGCGAAAAAAAATTGAGACGGGAAAATGGCGTCCGTGGGCGGAAAAAAAAATGGAGAGGCGAAACCATCCTCGTCGTGCGAAAAAAAAAATTGATACACGAAACCGACGCTGTTTTGCGAAAAAAAAATGAGACGGGAAAATGGCGTCCGTGGGCGGAAAAAAAAATGGAGAGGCGAAACCATCCTCGTTGTGCGAAAAAAAAAATTGATACACGAAACCGAGGCTGTTTTGCGAAAAAAAATTGAGACGGGAAAACGGCGTCCGTGGGCGGAAAAAAAAATGGAGAGGCGAAACCATCCTCGTCGTGCGAAAAAAAAAATTGATACACGAAACCGACGCTGTTTTGCGAAAAAAAAATGAGACGGGAAAATGGCGTCCGTGGGCGGAAAAAAAAATGGAGAGGCGAAACCATCCTCGTCGTGCGAAAAAAAAAAATTGATACACGAAACCGACGCTGTTTTGCGAAAAAAAAATGAGACGGGAAAATTGCGTCCCTGGGCGGGAAAAAAAATGGAGAGGCGAAACCATCCTCGTCCTGCGAAAAAAAAAATTGATACTCGAAACCGAGGCTGTTTTGCGAAAAAAAATTGAGACGGGAAAATGGCGTCCGTGGGCGGAAAAAAAAATGGAGAGGCGAAACCATCCTCGTCGTGCGGAAAAAAAAAATTGATACACGAAACCGAGGCTGTTTTGCGAAAAAAAATTGAGACGGGAAAACGGCGTCCGTGGGCGGAAAAAAAAAATGGAGACGCGAAACCATCCTCGTCGTGCGAAAAAAAAAATTGATACACGAAACCGACGCTGTTTTGCGAAAAAAAAATGAGACGGGAAAATTGCGTCCCTGGGCGGGAAAAAAAATGGAGAGGCGAAACCATCCTCGTCGTGCGAAAAAAAAAAATTGATACACGAAACCGAGGCTGTTTTGCGAAAAAAAATTGAGACGGGAAAATGGCGTCCGTGGGCGGAAAAAAAAATGGAGAGGCGAAACCATCCTCGTTGTGCGAAAAAAAAAATTGATACACGAAACCGAGGCTGTTTTGCAAAAAAAAATTGAGACGGGAAAATGGCGTCCGTGGGCGGAAAAAAAAATGGAGAGGCGAAACCATCCTCGTCGTGCGAAAAAAAAAAAATTGATACACGAAACCGAGGCTGTTTTGCGAAAAAAAATTGAGACGGGAAAACGGCGTCCGTGGGCGGAAAAAAAAATGGAGAGGCGAAACCATCCTCGTCGTGCGAAAAAAAAAATTGATACACGAAACCGAGGCTGTTTTGCGAAAAAAAATTGAGACGGGAAAACGGCGTCCGTGGGCGGAAAAAAAAATGGAGAGGCGAAACCATCCTCGTCGTGCGAAAAAAAAAATTGATACACGAAACCGAGGCTGTTTTGCGAAAAAAAATTGAGACGGGAAAATGGCGTCCGTGGGCGGGAAAAAAAATGGAGAGGCGAAACCATCCTCGTCGTGCGAAAAAAAAAAATTGATACACGAAACCGAGGCTGTTTTGCGAAAAAAAATTGAGACGGGAAAAGTGCGTCCGTGGGCGGAAAAAAAAATGGAGAGGCGAAACCATCCTCGTCGTGCGAAAAAAAAAATTGATACACGAAACCGACGCTGTTTTGCGAAAAAAAAATGAGACGGGAAAATTGCGTCCCTGGGCGGGAAAAAAAATGGAGAGGCGAAACCATCCTCGTCGTGCGAAAAAAAAAAATTGATACACGAAACTGAGGCTGTTTTGCGAAAAAAAATTGAGACGGGAAAATGGCGTCCGTGGGCGGAAAAAAAAATGGAGAGGCGAAACCATCCTCGTTGTGCGAAAAAAAAAATTGATACACGAAACCGAGGCTGTTTTGCAAAAAAAAATTGAGACGGGAAAATGGCGTCCGTGGGCGGAAAAAAAAATGGAGAGGCGAAACCATCCTCGTCGTGCGAAAAAAAAAAAATTGATACACGAAACCGAGGCTGTTTTGCGAAAAAAAATTGAGACGGGAAAACGGCGTCCGTGGGCGGAAAAAAAAATGGAGAGGCGAAACCATCCTCGTTGTGCGAAAAAAAAAATTGATACACGAAACCGAGGCTGTTTTGCAAAAAAAAATTGAGACGGGAAAATGGCGTCCGTGGGCGGAAAAAAAAATGGAGAGGCGAAACCATCCTCGTCGTGCGAAAAAAAAAAAATTGATACACGAAACCGAGGCTGTTTTGCGAAAAAAAATTGAGACGGGAAAACGGCGTCCGTGGGCGGAAAAAAAAATGGAGAGGCGAAACCATCCTCGTCGTGCGAAAAAAAAAAATTGACACACGAAACCGACGCTGTTTTGCGAAAAAAAATTGAGACGGGAAAATGGCGTCCGTGGGCGGAAAAAAAAATGGAGAGGCGAAACCATCCTCGTCGTGCGAAAAAAAAAATTGATACACGAAACCGACGCTGTTTTGCGAAAAAAAAATGAGACGGGAAAATTGCGTCCCTGGGCGGGAAAAAAAATGGAGAGGCGAAACCATCCTCGTCGTGCGAAAAAAAAAATTGATACACGAAACCGACGCCATTTTCCCGTCTCAATTTTTTTTCGCAAAACAGCCTCGGTTTCGTGTATTAATTTTTTTTTTCGCAGGACGAGGATGGTTTCGCCTCTCCATTTTTTTTTTCCGACCACGGACGCCATTTTCCCGTCTCAATTTTTTTTCGCAAAACAGCGTCGAATTCGTGTATCAATTTTTTTTTTCGCAGGACGAGGATGGTTTCGCCTCTCCATTTTTTTTTCCGCCCACGGACGCCATTTTCCCGTCTCCACTTTTTTTCGCAAAACAGCCTCGGTTTCGTGTATCAATTTTTTTTTTCGCACGACGAGGATGGTTTCGCCTCTCCATTTTTTTTTCCGCCCACGGACGCCATTTTCCCGTCTCAATTTTTTTTCGCAAAACAGCCTCGGTTTCGTGTATCAATTTTTTTTTTCGCACGACGAGGATGGTTTCGCCTCTCCATTTTTTTTTCCGCCCACGGACGCCATTTTCCCGTCTCCATTTTTTTTCGCAAAACAGCCTCGGTTTCGTGTATCAATTTTTTTTTTTCGCACGACGAGGATGGTTTCGCCTCTCCATTTTTTTTTCCGCCCACGGACGCCATTTTCCCGTCTCCATTTTTTTTCGCAAAACAGCCTCGGTTTCGTGTATCATTTTTTTTTTTCGCACGACGAGGATGGTTTCGCCTCTCCATTTTTTTTTCCGCCCACGGACGCCATTTTCCCGTCTCCATTTTTTTTCGCAAAACAGCCTCGGTTTCGTGTATCAATTTTTTTTTTCGCACGACGAGGATGGTTTCGCCTCTCCATTTTTTTTTCCGCCCAGGGACGCACTTTTCCCGTCTCAATTTTTTTTCGCAAAACAGCCTCGGTTTCGTGTATCAATTTTTTTTTTCGCACGACGAGGATGGTTTCGCTTCTCCATTTTTTTTTCCGCCCACGGACGCCATTTTCCCGTCTCCATTTTTTTTCGCAAAACACCCTCTGTTTCATGTATGAATTTTTTTTTTCGCACGACGAGGATGGTTTCGCCTCTCCATTTTTTTTTCCGCCCACGGACGCCATTTTCCCGTCTCCATTTTTTTTCGCAAAACAGCCTCGGTTTCGTGTATCAATTTTTTTTTTCGCACGACGAGGATGGTTTCGCCTCTCCATTTTTTTTTCCGCCCACGGACGCCATTTTCCCGTCTCCATTTTTTTTCGCAAAACAGCCTCGGTTTCGTGTATCAATTTTTTTTTTCGCACGACGAGGATGGTTTCGCGTCTCCATTTTTTTTTCCGCCCACGGACGCCATTTTCCCGTCTCAATTTTTTTTCGCAAAACAGCCTCGGTTTCGTGTATCAATTTTTTTTTTCACACGACGAGGATGGTTTCGCCTCTCCATTTTTTTTTCCGCCCACGGACGCCATTTTCCCGTCTCCATTTTTTTTCGCAAAACAGCCTCGGTTTCGTGTATCAATTTTTTTTTTCGCACGACGAGGATGGTTTCGCCTCTCCATTTTTTTTTCCGCCCACGGACGCCATTTTCCCGTTTCCATTTTTTTTTCGCAAAACAGCCTCGGTTTCGTGTATCATTTTTTTTTTTCACACGACGAGGATGGTTTCGCCTCTCCATTTTTTTTTCCGCCCACGGACGCCATTTTCCCGTCTCAATTTTTTTTCGCAAAACAGCCTCGGTTTCGTGTATCAATTTTTTTTTTCGCACGACGAGGATGGTTTCGCCTCTCCATTTTTTTTTCCGCCCACGGACGCCATTTTCCCGTCTCCATTTTTTTTCGCAAAACAGCCTCGGTTTCGTGTATCAATTTTTTTTTTCGCACGACGAGGATGGTTTCGCCTCTCCATTTTTTTTTCCGCCCACGGACGCCATTTTCCCGTCTCAATTTTTTTTCGCAAAACAGCCTCGGTTTCGTGTATCAATTTTTTTTTTCGCACGACGAGGATGGTTTCGCCTCTCCATTTTTTTTTCCGCCCACGGACGCCATTTTCCCGTCTCATTTTTTTTCGCAAAACAGCCTCGGTTTCGTGTATCAATTTTTTTTTTCGCACGACAAGGATGGTTTCGCCTCTCCATTTTTTTTTCCGCCCACGGACGCCATTTTCCCGTCTCCATTTTTTTTCGCAAAACAGCCTCGGTTTCGTGTATCAATTTTTTTTTTCACACGACGAGGATGGTTTCGCCTCTCCATTTTTTTTTCCGCCCACGGACGCCATTTTCCCGTCTCAATTTTTTTTCGCAAAACAGCCTCGGTTTCGTGTATCAATTTTTTTTTTCGCACGACGAGGATGGTTTCGCCTCTCCATTTTTTTTTCCGCCCACGGACGCAATTTTCCCGTCTCAATTTTTTTTCGCAAAACAGCCTCGGTTTCGTGTATCAATTTTTTTTTTTGCACGACGAGGATGGTTTCGCGTCTCCATTTTTTTTTCCGCCCACGGACGCCATTTTCCCGTCTCAATTTTTTTTCGCAAAACAGCCTCGGTTTCGTGTTTCAATTTTTTTTTTCGCACGACGAGGATGGTTTCGCCTCTCCATTTTTTTTTCCGCCCACGGACGCAATTTTCCCGTCTCAATTTTTTTTCGCAAAACAGCCTCGGTTTCGTGTATCAATTTTTTTTTTCGCACAACGAGGATGGTTTCGCCTCTCCATTTTTTTTTCCGCCCACGGACGCCATTTTCCCGTCTCATTTTTTTTTCGCAAAACAGCCTCGGTTTCGTGTATCAATTTTTTTTTTTCGCACGACGAGGATGGTTTCGCCTCTCCATTTTTTTTTCCGCCCACGGACGCAATTTTCCCGTCTCATTTTTTTTTCGCAAAACAGCGTCGGTTTCGTGTATCAATTTTTTTTTTCGCACGACGAGGATGGTTTCGCCTCTCCATTTTTTTTTCCGCCCACGGACGCCATTTTCCCGTCTCAATTTTTTTTCGCAAAACAGCCTCGGTTTCGTGTATCAATTTCTTTTTTCGCACGACGAGGATGGTTTCGCCTCTCCATTTTTTTTTCCGCCCACGGACGCCGTTTTCCCGTCTCAATTTTTTTTCGCAAAACAGCCTCGGTTTCGTGTATCAATTTTTTTTTTCGCACGACGAGGATGGTTTCGCCTCTCCATTTTTTTTTCCGCCCACGGACGCCATTTTCCCGTCTCAATTTTTTTTCGCAAAACAGCCTCGGTTTCGTGTATCAATTTTTTTTTTTCGCACGACGAGGATGGTTTCGCCTCTCCATTTTTTTTTCCGCCCACGGACGCCATTTTCCCGTCTCATTTTGTTTTCGCAAAACAGCCTCGGTTTCGTGTATCAATTTTTTTTTTCGCACGACGAGGATGGTTTCGCCTCTCCATTTTTTTTTCCGCCCAGGGACGCACTTTTCCCGTCTCAATTTTTTTTCGCAAAACAGCCTCGGTTTCGTGTATCAATTTTTTTTTTCGCACAACGAGGATGGTTTCGCTTCTCCATTTTTTCTTTCCGCCCACGGACGCCATTTTCCCGTCTCAATTTTTTTTCGCAAAACAGCCTCGGTTTCGTGTATCAATTTTTTTTTTCGCACGACGAGGATGGTTTCGCCTCTCCATTTTTTTTCCGCCCACGGACGCCATTTTCCCGTCTCATTTTTTTTTCGCAAAACAGCCTCGGTTTTGTGTATCAATTTTTTTTTTCGCACGACGAGGATGGTTTCGCCTCTCCATTTTTTTTTCCGCCCACGGACGCCATTTTCCCGTCTCAATTTTTTTTCGCAAAACAGCCTCGGTTTCGTGTATCAATTTTTTTTTTCGCACGACGAGGATGGTTTCGCCTCTCCATTTTTTTTTCCGCCCACGGACGCCATTTTCCCGTCTCAATTTTTTTTCGCAAAACAGCCTCGGTTTCGTGTATCAATTTTTTTTTTCGCACGACGAGGATGGTTTCGCCTCTCCATTTTTTTTTCCGCCCACGGACGCCATTTTCCCGTCTCAATTTTTTTTCGCAAAACAGCCTCGGTTTCGTGTATCAATTTTTTTTTTCGCACAACGAGGATGGTTTCGCCTCTCCATTTTTTTTTCCGCCCACGGACGCCATTTTCCCGTCTCATTTTTTTTTCGCAAAACAGCCTCGGTTTCGTGTATCAATTTTTTTTTTTCGCACGACGAGGATGGTTTCGCCTCTCCATTTTTTTTCCCGCCCACGGACGCAATTTTCCCGTCTCATTTTTTTTTCGCAAAACAGCGTCGGTTTCGTGTATCAATTTTTTTTTTCGCACGACGAGGATGGTTTCGCCTCTCCATTTTTTTTTCCGCCCACGGACGCCATTTTCCCGTCTCAATTTTTTTTCGCAAAACAGCGTCGGTTTCGTGTATCAATTTTTTTTTTCGCACGACGAGGATGGTTTCGCCTCTCCATTTTTTTTTCCGCCCACGGACGCCGTTTTCCCGTCTCAATTTTTTTTCGCAAAACACCCTCGGTTTCATGTATCAATTTTTTTTTTCGCAGGACGAGGATGGTTTCGCCTCTACATTTTTTTTTCCGCCCACGGACGCCATTTTCCCGTCTCCATTTTTTTTCGCAAAACAGCGTCGGATTCGTGTATCAATTTTTTTTTTCGCACGACGAGGATGGTTTCGCCTCTCCATTTTTTTTTCCGCCCACGGACGCCTTTTTCCCGTCTCAATTTTTTTTCGCAAAACAGCCTCGGTTTCGTGTATCAATTTTTTTTTTCGCACGACGAGGATGGTTTCGCCTCTCCATTTTTTTTCCGCCCACGGACGCCATTTTCCCGTCTCATTTTTTTTTCGCAAAACAGCCTCGGTTTCGTGTATCATTTTTTTTTTTCGCACGACGAGGATGGTTTCGCCTCTCCATTTTTTTTTCCGCCCACGGACGCCATTTTCCCGTCTCAATTTTTTTTCGCAAAACAGCGTCGGTTTCGTGTATCAATTTTTTTTTTCGCACGGCGAGGATGGTTTCGCCTCTCCATTTTTTTTTCCGCCCACGGACGCCATTTTCCCGTCTCCATTTTTTTTCGCAAAACAGCCTCGGTTTCGTGTATCAATTTTTTTTTTCGCACGACGAGGATGGTTTCGCCTCTCCATTTTTTTTTCCGCCCACGGACGCAATTTTCCCGTCTCAATTTTTTTTCGCAAAACAGCGTCGCTTTCGTGTATCAATTTTTTTTTTTCGCACGACGAGGATGGTTTCGCCTCTCCATTTTTTTTTCCACCCACGGACGCAATTTTCCCGTCTCAATTTTTTTTCGCAAAACAGCCTCGGTTTCGTGTATCAATTTTTTTTTTCGCACAACGAGGATGGTTTCGCCTCTCCATTTTTTTTTCCGCCCACGGACGCCATTTTCCCGTCTCATTTTTTTTTCGCAAAACAGCCTCGGTTTCGTGTATCAATTTTTTTTTTTCGCACGACGAGGATGGTTTCGCCTCTCCATTTTTTTTTCCGCCCACGGACGCAATTTTCCAGTCTCATTTTTTTTTCGCAAAACAGCGTCGGTTTCGTGTATCAATTTTTTTTTTCGCACGACGAGGATGGTTTCGCCTCTCCATTTTTTTTTCCGCCCACGGACGCCATTTTCCCGTCTCAATTTTTTTTCGCAATACAGCCTCGGTTTCGTGTATCAATTTTTTTTTTCGCACGACAAGGATGGTTTCGCCTCTCCATTTTTTTTTCCGCCCACGGACGCCGTTTTCCCGTCTCAATTTTTTTTCGCAAAACAGCCTCGGTTTCGTGTATCAATTTTTTTTTTCGCACGACGAGGATGGTTTCGCCTCTCCATTTTTTTTTCCGCCCACGGACGCCATTTTCCCGTCTCATTTTTTTTTCGCAAAACAGCCTCGGTTTCGTGTATCAATTTTTTTTTTCGCACGACGAGGATGGTTTCGCCTCTCCATTTTTTTTTCCGCCCACGGACGCCATTTTCCCGTCTCAATTTTTTTTCGCAAAACAGCCTCGGTTTCGTGTATCAATTTTTTTTTTCGCACGACGAGGATGGTTTCGCCTCTCCATTTTTTTTTCCGCCCACGGACGCCATTTTCCCGTCTCAATTTTTTTTCGCAAAACAGCCTCGGTTTCGTGTATCAATTTTTTTTTTCGCACGACGAGGATGGTTTCGCCTCTCCATTTTTTTTTCCGCCCACGGACGCCATTTTCCCGTCTCCATTTTTTTTCGCAAAACAGCCTCGGTTTCGTGTATCATTTTTTTTTTTCACACGACGAGGATGGTTTCGCCTCTCCATTTTTTTTTCCGCCCACGGACGCCATTTTCCCGTCTCAATTTTTTTTCGCAAAACAGCCTCGGTTTCGTGTATCAATTTTTTTTTTCGCACGACGAGGATGGTTTCGCCTCTCCATTTTTTTTTCCGCCCACGGACGCAATTTTCCCGTCTCAATTTTTTTTCGCAAAACAGCGTCGGTTTCGTGTATCAATTTTTTTTTTCGCACGACGAGGATGGTTTCGCCTCTCCATTTTTTTTTCCGCCCACGGACGCCATTTTCCCGTCTCAATTTTTTTTCGCAAAACAGCCTCGGTTTCGTGTATCAATTTTTTTTTTCGCACGACGAGGATGGTTTCGCCTCTCCATTTTTTTTTCCGCCCACGGACGCCGTTTTCCCGTCTCAATTTTTTTTCGCAAAACAGCCTCGGTTTCGTGTATCAATTTTTTTTTTTCGCACGACGAGGATGGTTTCGCCTCTCCATTTTTTTTTCCGCCCACGGACGCCATTTTCCCGTCTCAATTTTTTTTCGCAAAACAGCCTCGGTTTCGTGTATCAATTTTTTTTTTCGCACAACGAGGATGGTTTCGCCTCTCCATTTTTTTTTCCGCCCACGGACGCCATTTTCCCGTCTCATTTTTTTTTCGCAAAACAGCCTCGGTTTCGTGTATCAATTTTTTTTTTTCGCACGACGAGGATGGTTTCGCCTCTCCATTTTTTTTCCCGCCCACGGACGCAATTTTCCCGTCTCATTTTTTTTTCGCAAAACAGCATCGGTTTCGTGTATCAATTTTTTTTTTCGCACGACGAGGATGGTTTCGCCTCTCCATTTTTTTTTCCGCCCACGGACGCCATTTTCCCGTCTCATTTTTTTTTCGCAAAACAGCCTCGGTTTCGTGTATCAATTTTTTTTTTCGCACGACGAGGATGGTTTCGCCTCTCCATTTTTTTTTCCGCCCACGGACGCCGTTTTCCCGTCTCAATTTTTTTTCGCAAAACAGCCTCGGTTTCATGTATCAATTTTTTTTTTCGCAGGACGAGGATGGTTTCGCCTCTACATTTTTTTTTCCGCCCACGGACGCCATTTTCCCGTCTCAATTTTTTTTCGCAAAACAGCCTCGGTTTCGTGTATCAATTTTTTTTTTCGCACGACGAGGATGGTTTCGCCTCTCCATTTTTTTTTCCGCCCACGGACGCCTTTTTCCCGTCTCAATTTTTTTTCGCAAAACAGCCTCGGTTTCGTGTATCAATTTTTTCTTTCGCACGACGAGGATGGTTTCGCCTCTCCATTTTTTTTCCGCCCACGGACGCCATTTTCCCGTCTCATTTTTTTTTCGCAAAACAGCCTCGGTTTCGTGTATCATTTTTTTTTTTCGCACGACGAGGATGGTTTCGCCTCTCCATTTTTTTTTCCGCCCACGGACGCCATTTTCCCGTCTCAATTTTTTTTCGCAAAACACCCTCGGTTTCGTGTATCAATTTTTTTTTTCGAACGACGAGGATGGTTTCGCCTCTCCATTTTTTTTTCCGCCCACGGACGCCATTTTCCCGTCTCCATTTTTTTCGCAAAACAGCCTCGGTTTCGTGTATCAATTTTTTTTTTCGCACGACGAGGATGGTTTCGCCTCTCCATTTTTTTTTCCGCCCACGGACGCCATTTTCCCGTTTCCATTTTTTTTCGCAAAACAGCCTCGGTTTCGTGTATCATTTTTTTTTTTCGCACGACGAGGATGGTTTCGCCTCTCCATTTTTTTTTCCGCCCACGGACGCCATTTTCCCGTCTCCATTTTTTTTCGCAAAACAGCCTCGGTTTCGTGTATCAATTTTTTTTTTCGCACGACGAGGATGGTTTCGCCTCTCCATTTTTTTTTCCGCCCACGGACGCCATTTTCCCGTCTCAATTTTTTTTCGCAAAACAGCCTCGGTTTCGTGTATCAATTTTTTCTTTCGCACGACGAGGATGGTTTCGCCTCTCCATTTTTTTTCCGCCCACGGACGCCATTTTCCCGTCTCATTTTTTTTTCGCAAAACAGCCTCGGTTTCGTGTATCAATTTTTTTTTTCGCACGACGAGGATGGTTTCGCCTCTCCATTTTTTTTTCCGCCCACGGACGCCATTTTCCCGTTTCCATTTTTTTTCGCAAAACAGCCTCGGTTTCGTGTATCATTTTTTTTTTTCACACGACGAGGATGGTTTCGCCTCTCCATTTTTTTTTCCGCCCACGGACGCCATTTTCCCGTCTCCATTTTTTTTCGCAAAACAGCCTCGGTTTCGTGTATCAATTTTTTTTTTCGCACGACGAGGATGGTTTCGCCTCTCCATTTTTTTTTCCGCCCACGGACGCCATTTTCCCGTCTCAATTTTTTTTCGCAAAACAGCCTCGGTTTCGTGTATCAATTTTTTTTTTCGCACGACGAGGATGGTTTCGCCTCTCCATTTTTTTTTCCGCCCACGGACGCCATTTTCCCGTCTCAATTTTTTTTCGCAAAACAGCCTCGGTTTCGTGTATCAATTTTTTTTTTCGCACGACGAGGATGGTTTCGCCTCTCCATTTTTTTTTCCGCCCACGGACGCAATTTTCCCGTCTCAATTTTTTTTCGCAAAACAGCCTCGGTTTCGTGTATCAATTTTTTTTTTCGCACAACGAGGATGGTTTCGCCTCTCCATTTTTTTTTCCGCCCACGGACGCCATTTTCCCGTCTCATTTTTTTTTCGCAAAACAGCCTCGGTTTCGTGTATCAATTTTTTTTTTTCGCACGACGAGGATGGTTTCGCCTCTCCATTTTTTTTCCCGCCCACGGACGCAATTTTCCCGTCTCATTTTTTTTTCGCAAAACAGCCTCGGTTTCGTGTATCAATTTTTTTTTTCGCAGGACGAGGATGGTTTCGCCTCTCCATTTTTTTTTCCGCCCACGGACGCCATTTTCCCGTCTCAATTTTTTTTCGCAAAACAGCCTCGGTTTCGTGTATCAATTTTTTTTTTCGCACAACGAGGATGGTTTCGCCTCTCCATTTTTTTTTCCGCCCACGGACGCCGTTTTCCCGTCTCAATTTTTTTTCGCAAAACAGCCTCGGTTTCGTGTATCAATTTTTTTTTTCGCACGACGAGGATGGTTTCGCCTCTCCATTTTTTTTTCCGCCCACGGACGCCATTTTCCCGTCTCAATTTTTTTTCGCAAAACAGCCTCGGTTTCGTGTATCAATTTTTTTTTTCGCACGACGAGGATGGTTTCGCCTCTCCATTTTTTTTCCCGCCCATGGACGCCATTTTCCCGTCTCATTTTTTTTTCGCAAAACAGCCTCGGTTTCGTGTATCAATTTTTTTTTTCGCACGACGAGGATGGTTTCGCCTCTCCATTTTTTTTTCCGCCCAGGGACGCCATTTTCCCGTCTCAATTTTTTTTCGCAAAACAGCCTCGGTTTCGTGTATCAATTTTTTTTTTCGCACAACGAGGATGGTTTCGCTTCTCCATTTTTTCTTTCCGCCCACGGACGCCATTTTCCCGTCTCCATTTTTTTTCGCAAAACACCCTCTGTTTCATGTATGAATTTTTTTTTTCGCAGGACGAGGATGGTTTCGCCTCTACATTTTTTTTTCCGCCCACGGACGCCATTTTCCCGTCTCAATTTTTTTTCGCAAAACAGCCTCGGTTTCGTGTATCAATTTTTTTTTTCGCACGATGAGGATGGTTTCGCCTCTCCATTTTTTTTTCCGCCCACGGACGCCTTTTTCCCGTCTCAATTTTTTTTCGCAAAACAGCCTCGGTTTCGTGTATCAATTTTTTTTTTCGCACGACGAGGATGGTTTCGCCTCTCCATTTTTTTTTCCGCCCACGGACGCCATTTTCCCGTCTCAATTTTTTTTCGCAAAACAGCCTCGGTTTCGTGTATCAATTTTTTTTTTCGCACGACGAGGATGGTTTCGCCTCTCCATTTTTTTTTCCGCCCACGGACGCAATTTTCCCGTCTCAATTTTTTTTCGCAAAACAGCCTCGGTTTCGTGTATCAATTTTTTTTTTCGCACGACGAGGATGGTTTCGCCTCTCCATTTTTTTTTCCGCCCACGGACGCCATTTTCCCGTCTCAATTTTTTTTCGCAAAACAGCGTCGGTTTCGTGTATCAATTTTTTTTTTCGCACGACGAGGATGGTTTCGCCTCTCCATTTTTTTTTCCGCCCACGGACGCCGTTTTCCCGTCTCAATTTTTTTTCGCAAAACAGCCTCGGTTTCGTGTATCAATTTTTTTTTTTCGCACGACGAGGATGGTTTCGCCTCTCCATTTTTTTTTCCGCCCACGGACGCCATTTTCCCGTCTCCATTTTTTTTCGCAAAACAGCCTCGGTTTCGTGTATCAATTTTTTTTTTCGCACAACGAGGATGGTTTCGCCTCTCCATTTTTTCTTTCCGCCCACGGACGCCATTTTCCCGTCTCCATTTTTTTTCGCAAAACACCCTCGGTTTCATGTATCAATTTTTTTTTTCGCAGGACGAGGATGGTTTCGCCTCTACATTTTTTTTTCCGCCCACGGACGCCATTTTCCCGTCTCAATTTTTTTTCGCAAAACAGCGTCGGTTTCGTGTATCAATTTTTTTTTTCGCACGACGAGGATGGTTTCGCCTCTCCATTTTTTTTTCCGCCCACGGACGCCATTTTCCCGTCTCCATTTTTTTTCGCAAAACAGCCTCGGTTTCGTGTATCAATTTTTTTTTTCGCACAACGAGGATGGTTTCGCCTCTCCATTTTTTCTTTCCGCCCACGGACGCCATTTTCCCGTCTCCATTTTTTTTCGCAAAACACCCTCGGTTTCATGTATCAATTTTTTTTTTCGCAGGACGAGGATGGTTTCGCCTCTACATTTTTTTTTCCGCCCACGGACGCCATTTTCCCGTCTCAATTTTTTTTCGCAAAACAGCGTCGGTTTCGTGTATCAATTTTTTTTTTCGCACGACGAGGATGGTTTCGCCTCTCCATTTTTTTTTCCGCCCACGGACGCCATTTTCCCGTCTCCATTTTTTTTCGCAAAACAGCCTCGGTTTCGTGTATCAATTTTTTTTTTCGCACGACGAGGATGGTTTCGCCTCTCCATTTTTTTTTCCGCCCACGGACGCCATTTTCCCGTTTCCATTTTTTTTCGCAAAACAGCCTCGGTTTCGTGTATCAATTTTTTTTTTCGCACGACGAGGATGGTTTCGCCTCTCCATTTTTTTTTCCGCCCACGGACGCCATTTTCCCGTCTCAATTTTTTTTCGCAAAACAGCCTCGGTTTCGTGTATCAATTTTTTTTTTCGCACGACGAGGATGGTTTCGCCTCTCCATTTTTTTTTCCGCCCACGGACGCAATTTTCCCGTCTCAATTTTTTTTCGCAAAACAGCCTCGGTTTCGTGTATCAATTTTTTTTTTCGCACAACGAGGATGGTTTCGCCTCTCCATTTTTTTTTCCGCCCACGGACGCCATTTTCCCGTCTCATTTTTTTTTCGCAAAACAGCCTCGGTTTCGTGTATCAATTTTTTTTTTTCGCACGACGAGGATGGTTTCGCCTCTCCATTTTTTTTCCCGCCCACGGACGCAATTTTCCCGTCTCATTTTTTTTTCGCAAAACAGCGTCGGTTTCGTGTATCAATTTTTTTTTTCGCAGGACGAGGATGGTTTCGCCTCTCCATTTTTTTTTCCGCCCACGGACGCCATTTTCCCGTCTCAATTTTTTTTCGCAAAACAGCCTCGGTTTCGTGTATCAATTTTTTTTTTCGCACGACGAGGATGGTTTCGCCTCTCCATTTTTTTTTCCGCCCACGGACGCCGTTTTCCCGTCTCAATTTTTTTTCGCAAAACAGCCTCGGTTTCGTGTATCAATTTTTTTTTTCGCACGACGAGGATGGTTTCGCCTCTCCATTTTTTTTTCCGCCCACGGACGCCATTTTCCCGTCTCCATTTTTTTTCGCAAAACAGCCTCGGTTTCGTGTATCAATTTTTTTTTTCGCACGACGAGGATGGTTTCGCCTCTCCATTTTTTTTCCCGCCCATGGACGCCATTTTCCCGTCTCATTTTTTTTTCGCAAAACAGCCTCGGTTTCGTGTATCAATTTTTTTTTTCGCACGACGAGGATGGTTTCGCCTCTCCATTTTTTTTTCCGCCCAGGGACGCACTTTTCCCGTCTCAATTTTTTTTCGCAAAACAGCCTCGGTTTCGTGTATCAATTTTTTTTTTCGCACAACGAGGATGGTTTCGCTTCTCCATTTTTTCTTTCCGCCCACGGACGCCATTTTCCCGTCTCCATTTTTTTTCGCAAAACACCCTCTGTTTCATGTATGAATTTTTTTTTTCGCAGGACGAGGATGGTTTCGCCTCTACATTTTTTTTTCCGCCCACGGACGCCATTTTCCCGTCTCAATTTTTTTTCGCAAAACAGCCTCGGTTTCGTGTATCAATTTTTTTTTTCGCACGACGAGGATGGTTTCGCCTCTCCATTTTTTTTTCCGCCCACGGACGCCTTTTTCCCGTCTCAATTTTTTTTCGCAAAACAGCCTTGGTTTCGTGTATCAATTTTTTTTTTCGCACGACGAGGATGGTTTCGCCTCTCCATTTTTTTTTCCGCCCACGGACGCCATTTTCCCGTCTCCATTTTTTTTCGCAAAACAGCCTCGGTTTCGTGTATCAATTTTTTTTTTCGCACGACGAGGATGGTTTCGCCTCTCCATTTTTTTTTCCGCCCACGGACGCCATTTTCCCGTCTCAATTTTTTTTCGCAAAACAGCCTCGGTTTCGTGTATCAATTTTTTTTTTCGCACGACGAGGATGGTTTCGCCTCTCCATTTTTTTTTCCACCCACGGACGCCATTTTCCCGTCTCCATTTTTTTTCGCAAAACAGCCTCGGTTTCGTGTATCAATTTTTTTTTTCGCACGACGAGGATGGTTTCGCCTCTCCATTTTTTTTTCCGCCCACGGACGCCATTTTCCCGTCTCCATTTTTTTTCGCAAAACAGCCTCGGTTTCGTGTATCATTTTTTTTTTTCACACGACGAGGATGGTTTCGCCTCTCCATTTTTTTTTCCGCCCACGGACGCCATTTTCCCGTCTCAATTTTTTTTCGCAAAACAGCCTCGGTTTCGTGTATCAATTTTTTTTTTCGCACGACGAGGATGGTTTCGCCTCTCCATTTTTTTTTCCGCCCACGGACGCAATTTTCCCGTCTCAATTTTTTTTCGCAAAACAGCCTCGGTTTCGTGTATCAATTTTTTTTTTCGCACGACGAGGATGGTTTCGCCTCTCCATTTTTTTTTCCGCCCACGGACGCCATTTTCCCGTCTCAATTTTTTTTCGCAAAACAGCGTCGGTTTCGTGTATCAATTTTTTTTTCGCACGACGAGGATGGTTTCGCCTCTCCATTTTTTTTTCCGCCCACGGACGCCGTTTTCCCGTCTCAATTTTTTTTCGCAAAACAGCCTCGGTTTCGTGTATCAATTTTTTTTTTTCGCACGACGAGGATGGTTTCGCCTCTCCATTTTTTTTTCCGCCCACGGACGCCATTTTCCCGTCTCCATTTTTTTTCGCAAAACAGCCTCGGTTTCGTGTATCAATTTTTTTTTTCGCACAACGAGGATGGTTTCGCCTCTCCATTTTTTCTTTCCGCCCACGGACGCCATTTTCCCGTCTCCATTTTTTTTCGCAAAACACCCTCGGTTTCATGTATCAATTTTTTTTTTCGCAGGACGAGGATGGTTTCGCCTCTACATTTTTTTTTCCGCCCACGGACGCCATTTTCCCGTCTCAATTTTTTTTCGCAAAACAGCCTCGGTTTCGTGTATCAATTTTTTTTTTCGCACGACGAGGATGGTTTCGCCTCTCCATTTTTTTTTCCGCCCACGGACGCCTTTTTCCCGTCTCAATTTTTTTTCGCAAAACAGCCTCGGTTTCGTGTATCAATTTTTTTTTTCGCACGACGAGGATGGTTTCGCCTCTCCATTTTTTTTCCGCCCACGGACGCCATTTTCCCGTCTCCATTTTTTTTCGCAAAACAGCCTCGGTTTCGTGTATCAATTTTTTTTTTCGCACGACGAGGATGGTTTCGCCTCTCCATTTTTTTTTCCGCCCACGGACGCCATTTTCCCGTCTCAATTTTTTTTCGCAAAACAGCCTCGGTTTCGTGTATCAATTTTTTTTTTCGCACGACGAGGATGGTTTCGCCTCTCCATTTTTTTTTCCGCCCACGGACGCCATTTTCCCGTCTCATTTTTTTTTCGCAAAACAGCCTCGGTTTCGTGTATCAATTTTTTTTTTCGCACGACGAGGATGGTTTCGCCTCTCCATTTTTTTTTCCGCCCACGGACGCCATTTTCCCGTCTCAATTTTTTTTCGCAAAACAGCCTCGGTTTCGTGTATCAATTTTTTTTTTCGCACGACGAGGATGGTTTCGCCTCTCCATTTTTTTTCCCGCCCACGGACGCCATTTTCCCGTCTCATTTTTTTTTCGCAAAACAGCCTCGGTTTCGTGTATCAATTTTTTTTTTCGCACGACGAGGATGGTTTCGCCTCTCCATTTTTTTTTCCGCCCAGGGACGCACTTTTCCCGTCTCAATTTTTTTTCGCAAAACAGCCTCGGTTTCGTGTATCAATTTTTTTTTTCGCACGACGAGGATGGTTTCGCCTCTCCATTTTTTTTTCCGCCCACGGACGCCTTTTTCCCGTCTCAATTTTTTTTCGCAAAACAGCCTCGGTTTCGTGTATCAATTTTTTTTTTCGCACGACGAGGATGGTTTCGCCTCTCCATTTTTTTTCCGCCCACGGACGCCATTTTCCCGTCTCATTTTTTTTTCGCAAAACAGCCTCGGTTTCGTGTATCAATTTTTTTTTTCGCACGACGAGGATGGTTTCGCCTCTCCATTTTTTTTTCCGCCCACGGACGCCATTTTCCCGTCTCCATTTTTTTTCGCAAAACAGCGTCGGTTTCGTGTATCAATTTTTTTTTTCGCACGACGAGGATGGTTTCGCCTCTCCATTTTTTTTTCCGCCCACGGACGCCATTTTCCCGTCTCAATTTTTTTTCGCAAAACAGCCTCGGTTTCGTGTATCAATTTTTTTTTTCGCACGACGAGGATGGTTTCGCCTCTCCATTTTTTTTCCCGCCCACGGACGCCATTTTCCCGTCTCATTTTTTTTTCGCAAAACAGCCTCGGTTTCGTGTATCAATTTTTTTTTTCGCACGACGAGGATGGTTTCGCCTCTCCATTTTTTTTTCCGCCCAGGGACGCCATTTTCCCGTCTCCATTTTTTTTTGCAAAACAGCCTCGGTTTCGTGTATCAATTTTTTTTTTCGCACAACGAGGATGGTTTCGCCTCTCCATTTTTTCTTTCCGCCCACGGACGCCATTTTCCCGTCTCCATTTTTTTTCGCAAAACAGCCTCGGTTTCGTGTATCAATTTTTTTTTTCGCAGGACGAGGATGGTTTCGCCTCTCCATTTTTTTTTCCGCCCACGGACGCCATTTTCCCGTCTCAATTTTTTTTCGCAAAACAGCCTCGGTTTCGTGTATCAATTTTTTTTTTCGCACGACGAGGATGGTTTCGCCTCTCCATTTTTTTTTCCGCCCACGGACGCCATTTTCCCGTCTCATTTTTTTTTCGCAAAACAGCCTCGGTTTCGTGTATCAATTTTTTTTTTCGCACGACGAGGATGGTTTCGCCTCTCCATTTTTTTTTCCGCCCACGGACGCCATTTTCCCGTCTCAATTTTTTTTCGCAAAACAGCGTCGGTTTCGTGTATCAATTTTTTTTTTCGCACGACGAGGATGGTTTCGCCTCTCCATTTTTTTTCCCGCCCACGGACGCCATTTTCCCGTCTCATTTTTTTTTCGCAAAACAGCCTCGGTTTCGTGTATCAATTTTTTTTTTCGCACGACGAGGATGGTTTCGCCTCTCCATTTTTTTTTCCGCCCAGGGACGCACTTTTCCCGTCTCAATTTTTTTTCGCAAAACAGCCTCGGTTTCGTGTATCAATTTTTTTTTTCGCACAACGAGGATGGTTTCGCCTCTCCATTTTTTCTTTCCGCCCACGGACGCCATTTTCCCGTCTCCATTTTTTTTCGCAAAACAGCCTCGGTTTCGTGTATCAATTTTTTTTTTCGCACGACGAGGATGGTTTCGCCTCTCCATTTTTTTTTCCGCCCACGGACGCCATTTTCCCGTCTCAATTTTTTTTCGCAAAACAGCCTCGGTTTCGTGTATCAATTTTTTTTTTCGCACGACGAGGATGGTTTCGCCTCTCCATTTTTTTTTCCGCCCACGGACGCCATTTTCCCGTCTCCATTTTTTTTCGCAAAACAGCCTCGGTTTCGTGTATCATTTTTTTTTTTCACACGACGAGGATGGTTTCGCCTCTCCATTTTTTTTTCCGCCCACGGACGCCATTTTCCCGTCTCAATTTTTTTTCGCAAAACAGCCTCGGTTTCGTGTATCAATTTTTTTTTTCGCACGACGAGGATGGTTTCGCCTCTCCATTTTTTTTTCCGCCCACGGACGCAATTTTCCCGTCTCAATTTTTTTTCGCAAAACAGCGTCGGTTTCGTGTATCAATTTTTTTTTTCGCACGACGAGGATGGTTTCGCCTCTCCATTTTTTTTTCCGCCCACGGACGCCGTTTTCCCGTCTCAATTTTTTTTCGCAAAACAGCCTCGGTTTCGTGTATCAATTTTTTTTTTTCGCACGACGAGGATGGTTTCGCCTCTCCATTTTTTTTCCGCCCACGGACGCCATTTGCCCGTCTCAATTTTTTTTCGCAAAACAGCCTCGGTTTCGTGTATCAATTTTTTTTTTCGCACGACGAGGATGGTTTCGCCTCTCCATTTTTTTTTCCGCCCACGGACGCCTTTTTCCCGTCTCAATTTTTTTTCGCAAAACAGCCTCGGTTTCGTGTATCAATTTTTTTTTTCGCACGACGAGGATGGTTTCGCCTCTCCATTTTTTTTCCGCCCACGGGCGCCATTTTCCCGTCTCATTTTTTTTTCGCAAAACAGCCTCGGTTTCGTGTATCATTTTTTTTTTTCGCACGACGAGGATGGTTTCGCCTCTCCATTTTTTTTTCCGCCCACGGACGCCATTTTCCCGTCTCCATTTTTTTTCGCAAAACAGCGTCGGTTTCGTGTATCAATTTTTTTTTTCGCACGACGAGGATGGTTTCGCCTCTCCATTTTTTTTTCCGCCCACGGACGCCATTTTCCCGTCTCAATTTTTTTTCGCAAAACAGCGTCGGTTTCGTGTATCAATTTTTTTTTTCGCACGACGAGGATGGTTTCGCCTCTCCATTTTTTTTCCCGCCCACGGACGCAATTTTCCCGTCTCATTTTTTTTTCGCAAAACAGCCTCGGTTTCGTGTATCAATTTTTTTTTTCGCACAACGAGGATGGTTTCGCCTCTCCATTTTTTTTTCCGCCCACGGACGCCATTTTCCCGTCTCCATTTTTTTTCGCAAAACAGCCTCGGTTTCGTGTATCAATTTTTTTTTTCGCAGGACGAGGATGGTTTCGCCTCTCCATTTTTTTTTCCGCCCACGGACGCCATTTTCCCGTCTCAATTTTTTTTCGCAAAACAGCCTCGGTTTCGTGTATCAATTTTTTTTTTCGCACGACGAGGATGGTTTCGCCTCTCCATTTTTTTTTCCGCCCACGGACGCCATTTTCCCGTCTCCATTTTTTTTCGCAAAACAGCCTCGGTTTCGTGTATCAATTTCTTTTTTCGCACGACGAGGATGGTTTCGCGTCTCCATTTTTTTTTCCGCCCACGGACGCCATTTTCCCGTCTCAATTTTTTTTCGCAAAACAGCGTCGGTTTCGTGTATCAATTTTTTTTTTCGCACGACGAGGATGGTTTCGCGTCTCCATTTTTTTTTCCGCCCACGGACGCCATTTTCCCGTCTCAATTTTTTTTCGCAAAACAGCCTCGGTTTCGTGTATCTATTTTTTTTTTCGCACGACGAGGATGGTTTCGCCTCTCCATTTTTTTTTCCGCCCACGGACGCCATTTTCCCGTCTCAATTTTTTTTCGCAAAACAGCCTCGGTTTCGTGTATCAATTTTTTTTTTCGCACGACGAGGATGGTTTCGTCTCTCCATTTTTTTTTCCGCCCACGGACGCAATTTTCCCGTCTCAATTTTTTTTCGCAAAACAGCGTCGGTTTCGTGTATCAATTTTTTTTTTCGCACGACGAGGATGGTTTCGCCTCTCCATTTTTTTTTCCGCCCACGGACGCCATTTTCCCGTCTCCATTTTTTTTCGCAAAACAGCGTCGGTTTCGTGTATCAATTTTTTTTTTCGCACGACGAGGATGGTTTCGCCTCTCCATTTTTTTTTCCGCCCATGGACGCCGTTTTCCCGTCTCAATTTTTTTTCGCAAAACAGCCTCGGTTTCGTGTATCAATTTTTTTTTTTCGCACGACGAGGATGGTTTCGCCTCTCCATTTTTTTTTCCGCCCACGGACGCCATTTTCCCGTCTCATTTTTTTTTCGCAAAACAGCCTCGGTTTCGTGTATCAATTTTTTTTTTCGCACAACGAGGATGGTTTCGCCTCTCCATTTTTTTTTCCGCCCACGGACGCCATTTTCCCGTCTCATTTTTTTTTCGCAAAACAGCCTCGGTTTCGTGTATCAATTTTTTTTTTTCGCACGACGAGGATGGTTTCGCCTCTCCATTTTTTTTCCCGCCCAGGGACGCAATTTTCCCGTCTCATTTTTTTTTCGCAAAACAGCGTCGGTTTCGTGTATCAATTTTTTTTTTTCGCACGACGAGGATGGTTTCGCCTCTCCATTTTTTTTTCCGCCCAGGGACGCACTTTTCCCGTCTCAATTTTTTTTCGCAAAACAGCCTCGGTTTCGTGTATCAATTTTTTTTTTCGCACAACGAGGATGGTTTCGCCTCTCCATTTTTTCTTTCCGCCCACGGACGCCATTTTCCCGTCTCCATTTTTTTTCGCAAAACAGCCTCGGTTTCATGTATCAATTTTTTTTTTCGCAGGACGAGGATTGTTTCGCCTCTCCATTTTTTTTTCCGCCCACGGACGCCATTTTCCCGTCTCAATTTTTTTTCGCAAAACAGCCTCGGTTTCGTGTATCAATTTTTTTTTTCGCACGACGAGGATGGTTTCGCCTCTCCATTTTTTTTTCCGCCCACGGACGCCATTTTTCCGTCTCAATTTTTTTTCGCAAAACAGCCTCGGTTTCGTGTATCAATTTCTTTTTTCGCACGACGAGGATGGTTTCGCGTCTCCATTTTTTTTTCCGCCCACGGACGCCATTTTCCCGTCTCAATTTTTTTTCGCAAAACAGCGTCGGTTTCGTGTATCAATTTTTTTTTTCGCACGACGAGGATGGTTTCGCGTCTCCATTTTTTTTTCCGCCCACGGACGCCATTTTCCCGTCTCAATTTTTTTTCGCAAAACAGCCTCGGTTTCGTGTATCTATTTTTTTTTTCGCACGACGAGGATGGTTTCGCCTCTCCATTTTTTTTTCCGCCCACGGACGCCATTTTCCCGTCTCAATTTTTTTTCGCAAAACAGCCTCAGTTTCGTGTATCAATTTTTTTTTTCGCACGACGAGGATGGTTTCGTCTCTCCATTTTTTTTTCCGCCCACGGACGCAATTTTCCCGTCTCAATTTTTTTTCGCAAAACAGCGTCGGTTTCGTGTATCAATTTTTTTTTTCGCACGACGAGGATGGTTTCGCCTCTCCATTTTTTTTTCCGCCCACGGACGCCATTTTCCCGTCTCCATTTTTTTTCGCAAAACAGCGTCGGTTTCGTGTATCAATTTTTTTTTTCGCACGACGAGGATGGTTTCGCCTCTCCATTTTTTTTTCCGCCCATGGACGCCGTTTTCCCGTCTCAATTTTTTTTCGCAAAACAGCCTCGGTTTCGTGTATCAATTTTTTTTTTTCGCACGACGAGGATGGTTTCGCCTCTCCATTTTTTTTTCCGCCCACGGACGCCATTTTCCCGTCTCATTTTTTTTTCGCAAAACAGCCTCGGTTTCGTGTATCAATTTTTTTTTTCGCACAACGAGGATGGTTTCGCCTCTCCATTTTTTTTTCCGCCCACGGACGCCATTTTCCCGTCTCATTTTTTTTTCGCAAAACAGCCTCGGTTTCGTGTATCAATTTTTTTTTTTTCGCACGACGAGGATGGTTTCGCCTCTCCATTTTTTTTCCCGCCCAGGGACGCAATTTTCCCGTCTCATTTTTTTTTCGCAAAACAGCGTCGGTTTCGTGTATCAATTTTTTTTTTTCGCACGACGAGGATGGTTTCGCCTCTCCATTTTTTTTTCCGCCCAGGGACGCACTTTTCCCGTCTCAATTTTTTTTCGCAAAACAGCCTCGGTTTCGTGTATCAATTTTTTTTTTCGCACAACGAGGATGGTTTCGCCTCTCCATTTTTTCTTTCCGCCCACGGACGCCATTTTCCCGTCTCCATTTTTTTTCGCAAAACACCCTCGGTTTCGTGTATCAATTTTTTTTTTCGCAGGACGAGGATTGTTTCGCCTCTCCATTTTTTTTTCCGCCCACGGACGCCATTTTCCCGTCTCAATTTTTTTTCGCAAAACAGCCTCGGTTTCGTGTATCAATTTTTTTTTTCGCACGACGAGGATGGTTTCGCCTCTCCATTTTTTTTTCCGCCCACGGACGCC
>JAQJZH010000987.1:0-27903 GCA_028020825.1 Podargus strigoides
TGCGAAAAAAAATGGCGACGGGAAAATGGCGTCCGTGGGCGGAAAAAAAATGGAGCCGCGAAACCATCCTCGTCGTGCGAAAAAAAAAACTGATACACGAAACCGCGGCTGTTTTGCGAAAAAAAATGGCGACGGGAAAATGGCGTCCGTGGGCGGAAAAAAAAATGGAGCCGCGAAACCATCCTCGTCGTGCGAAAAAAAAAATTGATACACGAAACCGCGGCTGTTTTGCGAAAAAAAATGGCGACGGGAAAATGGCGTCCGTGGGCGGAAAAAAAAATGGAGCCGCGAAACCATCCTCGTCGTGCGAAAAAAAAAATTGATACACGAAACCGCGGCTGTTTTGCGAAAAAAAATGGCGACGGGGAAAATGGCGTCCGTGGGCGGAAAAAAAAATGGAGCCGCGAAACCATCCTCGTCGTGCGAAAAAAAAAATTGATACACGAAACCGCGGCTGTTTTGCGAAAAAAAATGGCGACGGGAAAATGGCGTCCGTGGGCGGAAAAAAAAATGGAGCCGCGAAACCATCCTCGTCGTGCGAAAAAAAAAATTGATACACTTAACCACGGCTGTTTTGCGAAAAAAAATGGCGACGGGAAAATGGCGTCCGTGGGCGGAAAAAAAATGGAGCCGCGAAACCATCCTCGTCGTGCGAAAAAAAAAATTGATACACGAAACCACGGCTGTTTTGCGAAAAAAAAATGGCGACGGGAAAATGGCGTCCGTGGGCGGAAAGAAAAATGGAGCCACGAAACCATCCTCGTCGTGCGAAAAAAAAAATTGATACACGAAACCACGGCTGTTTTGCGAAAAAAAATGGAGACGGGAAAATGGCGTCCGTGGGCGGAAAAAAAAATGGAGCCGCGAAACCATCCTCGTCGTGCGAAAAAAAAATTGATACACGAAACCACGGCTGTTTTGCGAAAAAAAAATGGCGACGGGAAAATGGCGTCCGTGGGCGGAAAGAAAAATGGAGCCGCGAAACCATCCTCGTCGTGCGAAAAAAAAATTGATACACGAACCCGCGGCTGTTTTGCGAAAAAAAATGGCGACGGGAAAATGGCGTCCGTGGGCGGAAAAAAAAATGGAGCCGCGAAACCATCCTCGTCGTGCGAAAAAAAAAATTGATACACGAACCCGCGGCTGTTTTGCGAAAAAAAATGGCGACGGGAAAATGGCGTCCGTGGGCGGAAAAAAAAATGGAGCCGCGAAACCATCCTCGTCGTGCGAAAAAAAAATTGATACACGAAACCGCGGCTGTTTTGCGAAAAAAAAATGGCGACGGGAAAATGGCGTCCGTGGGCGGAAAAAAAAATGGAGCCGCGAAACCATCCTCGTCGTGCGAAAAAAAAAATTGATACACGAAACCGCGGCTGTTTTGCGAAAAAAAATGGCGACGGGAAAATGGCGTCCGTGGGCGGAAAAAAAAATGGAGCCGTGAAACCATCCTCGTCGTGCGAAAAAAAAAATTGATACACGAACCCGCGGCTGTTTTGCGAAAAAAAATGGCGACGGGAAAATGGCGTCCGTGGGCGGAAAAAAAAATGGAGCCGCGAAACCATCCTCGTCGTGCGAAAAAAAAAATTGATACACGAAACCGCGGCTGTTTTGCGAAAAAAAATGGCGACGGGAAAATGGCGTCCGTGGGCGGAAAAAAAAATGGAGCCGCGAAACCATCCTCGTCGTGCGAAAAAAAAAATTGATACACGAAACCGCGGCTGTTTTGCGAAAAAAAATGGCGACGGGAAAATGGCGTCCATGGGCGGAAAAAAAAATGGAGCCGCGAAACCATCCTCGTCGTGAGAAAAAAAAAAATTGATACACGAAACCGCGGCTGTTTTGCGAAAAAAAATGGCGACGGGAAAATGGCGTCCGTGGGCGGAAAAAAAATGGAGCCGCGAAACCATCCTCGTCGTGCGAAAAAAAAAATTGATACACGAAACCGCGGCTGTTTTGCGAAAAAAAAATGGCGACGGGAAAATGGCGTCCGTGGGCGGAAAAAAAAATGGAGCCGCGAAACCATCCTCGTCGTGCGAAAAAAAAATTGATACACGAAACCGCGGCTGTTTTGCGAAAAAAAATGGCGACGGGAAAATGGCGTCCGTGGGCGGAAAAAAAAATGGAGCCGCGAAACCATCCTCGTCGTGCGAAAAAAAAAAATTGATACACGAAACCGCGGCTGTTTTGCGAAAAAAAATGGCGACGGGAAAATGGCGTCCGTGGGCGGAAAAAAAAAATGGAGCCGCGAAACCATCCTCGTCGTGCGAAAAAAAAAATTGATACACGAAACCGCGGCTGTTTTGCGAAAAAAAATGGCGACGGGAAAATGGCGTCCGTGGGCGGAAAAAAAAATGGAGCCGCGAAACCATCCTCGTCGTGCGAAAAAAAAAATTGATACACGAAACCGCGGCTGTTTTGCGAAAAAAAATGGCGACGGGAAAATGGCGTCCGTGGGCGGAAAAAAAAATGGAGCCGCGAAACCATCCTCGTCGTGCGAAAAAAAAAATTGATACACGAAACCGCGGCTGTTTTGCGAAAAAAAATGGCGACGGGAAAATGGCGTCCGTGGGCGGAAAAAAAAATGGAGCCGCGAAACCATCCTCGTCGTGCGAAAAAAAAAATTGATACACGAAACCGCGGCTGTTTTGCGAAAAAAAATGGCGACGGGAAAATGGCGTCCGTGGGCGGAAAAAAAAATGGAGCCGCGAAACCATCCTCGTCGTGAGAAAAAAAAAAATTGATACACGAAACCGCGGCTGTTTTGCGAAAAAAAATGGCGACGGGAAAATGGCGTCCGTGGGCGGAAAAAAAAAATGGAGCCGCGAAACCATCCTCGTCGTGCGAAAAAAAAAATTGATACACGAAACCGCGGCTGTTTTGCGAAAAAAAATGGCGACGGGAAAATGGCGTCCGTGGGCGGAAAAAAAAATGGAGCCGCGAAACCATCCTCGTCGTGCGAAAAAAAAATTGATACACGAAACCGCGGCTGTTTTGCGAAAAAAAATGGCGACGGGAAAATGGCGTCCGTGGGCGGAAAAAAAAATGGAGCCGCGAAACCATCCTCGTCGTGCGAAAAAAAAAAATTGATACACGAAACCGCGGCTGTTTTGCGAAAAAAAATGGCGACGGGAAAATGGCGTCCGTGGGCGGAAAAAAAAATGGAGCCGCGAAACCATCCTCGTCGTGCGAAAAAAAAAATTGATACACGAAACCGCGGCTGTTTTGCGAAAAAAAATGGCGACGGGAAAATGGCGTCCGTGGGCGGAAAAAAAAATGGAGCCGCGAAACCATCCTCGTCGTGCGAAAAAAAAAATTGATACACGAAACCGCGGCTGTTTTGCGAAAAAAAATGGCGACGGGAAAATGGCGTCCGTGGGCGGAAAAAAAAATGGAGCCGCGAAACCATCCTCGTCGTGCGAAAAAAAAAATTGATACACGAAACCGCGGCTGTTTTGCGAAAAAAAATGGCGACGGGAAAATGGCGTCCGTGGGCGGAAAAAAAAATAAAATGGAGCCGCGAAACCATCCTCGTCGTGCGAAAAAAAAATTGATACACGAAACCGCGGCTGTTTTGCGAAAAAAAATGGCGACGGGAAAATGGCGTCCGTGGGCGGAAAAAAAAATGGAGCCGCGAAACCATCCTCGTCGTGCGAAAAAAAAATTGATACACGAAACCGCGGCTGTTTTGCGAAAAAAAATGGCGACGGGAAAATGGCGTCCGTGGGCGGAAAAAAAAATGGAGCCGCGAAACCATCCTCGTCGTGCGAAAAAAAAAATTGATACACGAAACCGCGGCTGTTTTGCGAAAAAAAATGGCGACGGGAAAATGGCGTCCGTGGGCGGAAAAAAAAATGGAGCCGCGAAACCATCCTCGTCGTGCGAAAAAAAAAATTGATACACTTAACCACGGCTGTTTTGCGAAAAAAAATGGCGACGGGAAAATGGCGTCCGTGGGCGGAAAAAAAAATGGAGCCGCGAAACCATCCTCGTCGTGCGAAAAAAAAAATTGATACACGAAACCACGGCTGTTTTGCGAAAAAAAAATGGCGACGGGAAAATGGCGTCCGTGGGCGGAAAGAAAAATGGAGCCACGAAACCATCCTCGTCGTGCGAAAAAAAAAATTGATACACGAAACCACGGCTGTTTTGCGAAAAAAAATGGAGACGGGAAAATGGCGTCCGTGGGCGGAAAAAAAAATGGAGCCGCGAAACCATCCTCGTCGTGCGAAAAAAAAATTGATACACGAAACCACGGCTGTTTTGCGAAAAAAAAATGGCGACGGGAAAATGGCGTCCGTGGGCGGAAAGAAAAATGGAGCCGCGAAACCATCCTCGTCGTGCGAAAAAAAAAATTGATACACGAACCCGCGGCTGTTTTGCGAAAAAAAATGGCGACGGGAAAATGGCGTCCGTGGGCGGAAAAAAAAATGGAGCCGCGAAACCATCTTCGTCGTGCGAAAAAAAAAATTGATACACGAACCCGCGGCTGTTTTGCGAAAAAAAATGGCGACGGGAAAATGGCGTCCGTGGGCGGAAAAAAAAATGGAGCCGCGAAACCATCCTCGTCGTGCGAAAAAAAAATTGATACACGAAACCGCGGCTGTTTTGCGAAAAAAAATGGCGACGGGAAAATGGCGTCCGTGGGCGGAAAAAAAAATGGAGCCGCGAAACCATCCTCGTCGTGCGAAAAAAAAAATTGATACACGAAACCGCGGCTGTTTTGCGAAAAAAATGGCGACGGGAAAATGGCGTCCGTGGGCGGAAAAAAAAATGGAGCCGCGAAACCATCCTCGTCATGCGAAAAAAAAATTGATACACGAAACCGCGGCTGTTTTGCGAAAAAAAATGGCGACGGGAAAATGGCGTCCGTGGGCGGAAAAAAAATGGAGCCGCGAAACCATCCTCGTCGTGCGAAAAAAAAAATTGATACACGAAACCGCGGCTGTTTTGCGAAAAAAAATGGCGACGGGAAAATGGCGTCCGTGGGCGGAAAAAAAAATGGAGCCGCGAAACCATCCTCGTCGTGCGAAAAAAAAAATTGATACACGAAACCGCGGCTGTTTTGCGAAAAAAAATGGCGACGGGAAAATGGCGTCCATGGGCGGAAAAAAAATGGAGCCGCGAAACCATCCTCGTCGTGCGAGAAAAAAAAATTGATACACGAACCCGCGGCTGTTTTGCGAAAAAAAATGGCGACGGGAAAATGGCGTCCGTGGGCGGAAAAAATAATGGAGCCGCGAAACCATCCTCGTCGTGCGAAATAAAAAATTGATACACGAAACCGCGGCTGTTTTGCGAAAAAAAATGGCGCCGGGAAAATGGCGTCCGTGGGCGGAAAAAAAAATGGAGCCGCGAAACCATCCTCGTCGTGCGAAAAAAAAAAATTGATACACGAAACCGCGGCTGTTTTGCGAAAAAAAATGGCGACGGGAAAATGGCGTCCGTGGGCGGAAAAAAAAATGGAGCCGCGAAACCATCCTCGTCGTGCGAAAAAAAAAAATTGATACACGAAACCGCGGCTGTTTTGCGAAAAAAAATGGCGACGGGAAAATGGCGTCCGTGGGCGGAAAAAAAATGGAGCCGCGAAACCATCCTCGTCGTGCGAAAAAAAAAATTGATACACGAAACCGCGGCTGTTTTGCGAAAAAAATGGCGACGGGAAAATGGCGTCCGTGGGCGGAAAAAAAAATGGAGCCGCGAAACCATCCTCGTCGTGCGAAAAAAAAAATTGATACACGAAACCGCGGCTGTTTTGCGAAAAAAAAATGGCGACGGGAAAATGGCGTCCGTGGGCGGAAAGAAAAATGGAGCCGCGAAACCATCCTCGTCGTGCGAAAAAAAAAATTGATACACGAAACCGCGGCTGTTTTGCGAAAAAAAATGGCGACGGGAAAATGGCGTCCGTGGGCGGAAAAAAAAATGGAGCCGCGAAACCATCCTCGTCGTGCGAAAAAAAAAATTGATACACGAAACCGCGGCTGTTTTGCGAAAAAAAATGGCGACGGGAAAATGGCGTCCGTGGGTGGAAAAAAAAATGGAGCCGCGAAACCATCCTCGTCGTGCGAAAAAAAAATTGATACACGAAACCGCGGCTGTTTTGCGAAAAAAAATGGCGACGGGAAAATGGCGTCCATGGGCGGAAAAAAAAATGGAGCCGCGAAACCATCCTCGTCGTGCGAAAAAAAAAATTGATACACGAAACCGCGGCTGTTTTGCGAAAAAAAATGGCGACGGGAAAATGGCGTCCGTGGGCGGAAAAAAAAATGGAGCTGCGAAACCATCCTCGTCGTGCGAAAAAAAAAAATTGATACATGAAACCGCGGCTGTTTTGCGAAAAAAAATGGCGACGGGAAAATGGCGTCCGTGGGCGGAAAAAAAAATGGAGCCGTGAAACCATCCTCGTCGTGCGAAAAAAAAATTGATACACGAAACCGCGGCTGTTTTGCGAAAAAAAATGGCGACGGGAAAATGGCGTCCGTGGGGGAAAAAAAAATGGAGCCGCGAAACCATCCTCGTCGTGCGAAAAAAAAAAATTGATACACGAAACCGCGGCTGTTTTGCGAAAAAAAATGGCGACGGGAAAATGGCGTCCGTGGGCGGAAAAAAAAATGGAGCCGCGAAACCATCCTCGTCGTGCGAAAAAAAAAATTGATACACTTAACCACGGCTGTTTTGCGAAAAAAAATGGCGACGGGAAAATGGCGTCCGTGGGCGGAAAAAAAAATGGAGCCGCGAAACCATCCTCGTCGTGCGAAAAAAAAAATTGATACACGAAACCACGGCTGTTTTGCGAAAAAAAAATGGCGACGGGAAAATGGCGTCCGTGGGCGGAAAGAAAAATGGAGCCACGAAACCATCCTCGTCGTGCGAAAAAAAAAATTGATACACGAAACCACGGCTGTTTTGCGAAAAAAAATGGAGACGGGAAAATGGCGTCCGTGGGCGGAAAAAAAAATGGAGCCGCGAAACCATCCTCGTCGTGCGAAAAAAAAATTGATACACGAAACCACGGCTGTTTTGCGAAAAAAAAATGGCGACGGGAAAATGGCGTCCGTGGGCGGAAAGAAAAATGGAGCCGCGAAACCATCCTCGTCGTGCGAAAAAAAAAATTGATACACGAACCCGCGGATGTTTTGCGAAAAAAAATGGCGACGGGAAAATGGCGTCCGTGGGCGGAAAAAAAAATGGAGCCGCGAAACCATCCTCGTCGTGCGAAAAAAAAAATTGATACACGAACCCGCGGCTGTTTTGCGAAAAAAAATGGCGACGGGAAAATGGCGTCCGTGGGCGGAAAAAAAAATGGAGCCGCGAAACCATCCTCGTCGTGCGAAAAAAAAATTGATACACGAAACCGCGGCTGTTTTGCGAAAAAAAATGGCGACGGGAAAATGGCGTCCGTGGGCGGAAAAAAAAATGGAGCCGCGAAACCATCCTCGTCGTGCGAAAAAAAAAATTGATACACGAAACCGCGGCTGTTTTGCGAAAAAAAATGGCGACGGGAAAATGGCGTCCGTGGGCGGAAAAAAAAATGGAGCCGCGAAACCATCCTCGTCATGCGAAAAAAAAATTGATACACGAAACCGCGGCTGTTTTGCGAAAAAAAATGGCGACGGGAAAATGGCGTCCGTGGGCGGAAAAAAAAATGGAGCCGCGAAACCATCCTCGTCGTGCGAAAAAAAAAATTGATACACGAAACCGCGGCTGTTTTGCGAAAAAAAATGGCGACGGGAAAATGGCGTCCGTGGGCGGAAAAAAAAATGGAGCCGCGAAACCATCCTCGTCGTGCGAAAAAAAAAATTGATACACGAAACCGCGGCTGTTTTGCGAAAAAAAATGGCGACGGGAAAATGGCGTCCATGGGCGGAAAAAAAAATGGAGCCGCGAAACCATCCTCGTCGTGCGAAAAAAAAAAATTGATACACGAACCCGCGGCTGTTTTGCGAAAAAAAATGGCGACGGGAAAATGGCGTCCGTGGGCGGAAAAAATAATGGAGCCGCGAAACCATCCTCGTCGTGCGAAATAAAAAATTGATACACGAAACCGCGGCTGTTTTGCGAAAAAAAATGGCGCCGGGAAAATGGCGTCCGTGGGCGGAAAAAAAAATGGAGCCGCGAAACCATCCTCGTCGTGCGAAAAAAAAAAATTGATACACGAAACCGCGGCTGTTTTGCGAAAAAAAATGGCGACGGGAAAATGGCGTCCGTGGGCGGAAAAAAAAATGGAGCCGCGAAACCATCCTCGTCGTGCGAAAAAAAAAATTGATACACGAAACCGCGGCTGTTTTGCGAAAAAAATGGCGACGGGAAAATGGCGTCCGTGGGCGGAAAAAAAAATGGAGCCGCGAAACCATCCTCGTCGTGCGAAAAAAAAAAATTGATACACGAAACCGCGGCTGTTTTGCGAAAAAAAATGGCGACGGGAAAATGGCGTCCGTGGGCGGAAAAAAAAATGGAGCCGCGAAACCATCCTCGTCGTGCGAAAAAAAAAATTGATACACGAAACCGCGGCTGTTTTGCGAAAAAAAATGGCGACGGGAAAATGGCGTCCGTGGGCGGAAAGAAAAATGGAGCCGCGAAACCATCCTCGTCGTGCGAAAAAAAAAATTGATACACGAAACCGCGGCTGTTTTGCGAAAAAAAATGGCGACGGGAAAATGGCGTCCGTGGGCGGAAAAAAAAATGGAGCCGCGAAACCATCCTCGTCGTGCGAAAAAAAAAATTGATACACGAAACCGCGGCTGTTTTGCGAAAAAAAATGGCGACGGGAAAATGGCGTCCGTGGGTGGAAAAAAAAATGGAGCCGCGAAACCATCCTCGTCGTGCGAAAAAAAAAATTGATACACGAAACCGCGGCTGTTTTGCGAAAAAAAATGGCGACGGGAAAATGGCGTCCATGGGCGGAAAAAAAAATGGAGCCGCGAAACCATCCTCGTCGTGCGAAAAAAAAAATTGATACACGAAACCGCGGCTGTTTTGCGAAAAAAAATGGCGACGGGAAAATGGCGTCCGTGGGCGGAAAAAAAAATGGAGCTGCGAAACCATCCTCGTCGTGCGAAAAAAAAAAATTGATACATGAAACCGCGGCTGTTTTGCGAAAAAAAATGGCGACGGGAAAATGGCGTCCGTGGGCGGAAAAAAAAATGGAGCCGTGAAACCATCCTCGTCGTGCGAAAAAAAAAATTGATACACGAAACCGCGGCTGTTTTGCGAAAAAAAATGGCGACGGGAAAATGGCGTCCGTGGGCGGAAAAAAAAATGGAGCCGCGAAACCATCCTCGTCGTGCGAAAAAAAAAATTGATACACGAAACCGCGGCTGTTTTGCGAAAAAAAATGGCGACGGGAAAATGGCGTCCGTGGGCGGAAAAAAAAATGGAGCCGCGAAACCATCCTCGTCGTGCGAAATAAAAAATTGATACACTAAACCGCGGCTGTTTTGCGAAAAAAAAATGGCGACGGGAAAATGGCGTCCGTGGGCGGAAAGAAAAATGGAGCCGCGAAACCATCCTCGTCGTGCGAAAAAAAAAATTGATACACGAAACCGCGGCTGTTTTGCGAAAAAAAATGGCGACGGGAAAATGGCGTCCGTGGGCGGAAAAAAAAATGGAGCCGCGAAACCATCCTCGTCGTGCGAAAAAAAAAATTGATACACGAAACCGCGGCTGTTTTGCGAAAAAAAATGGCGACGGGAAAATGGCGTCCGTGGGTGGAAAAAAAAATGGAGCCGCGAAACCATCCTCGTCATGCGAAAAAAAAAATTGATACACGAAACCGCGGCTGTTTTGCGAAAAAAAATGGCGACGGGAAAATGGCGTCCGTGGGCGGAAAAAAAAATGGAGCCGCGAAACCATCCTCGTCGTGCGAAAAAAAAAATTGATACACGAAACCGCGGCTGTTTTGCGAAAAAAAATGGCGACGGGAAAATGGCGTCCGTGGGCGGAAAAAAAAATGGAGCCGCGAAACCATCCTCGTCGTGCGAAAAAAAAAATTGATACACGAACCCGCGGCTGTTTTGCGAAAAAAAATGGCGACGGGAAAATGGCGTCCGTGGGCGGAAAAAAAAATGGAGCCGTGAAACCATCCTCGTCGTGCGAAAAAAAAAATTGATACACGAAACCGCGGCTGTTTTGCGAAAAAAAATGGCGACGGGAAAATGGCGTCCGTGGGCGGAAAAAAAAATGGAGCCGCGAAACCATCCTCGTCGTGCGAAAAAAAAAATTGATACACGAAACCGCGGCTGTTTTGCGAAAAAAAATGGCGACGGGAAAATGGCGTCCGTGGGCGGAAAAAAAAATGGAGCCGCGAAACCATCCTCGTCGTGCGAAAAAAAAAATTGATACACGAAACCGCGGCTGTTTTGCGAAAAAAAATGGCGACGGGAAAATGGCGTCCATGGGCGGAAAAAAAAATGGAGCCGCGAAACCATCCTCGTCGTGAGAAAAAAAAAAATTGATACACGAAACCGCGGCTGTTTTGCGAAAAAAAATGGCGACGGGAAAATGGCGTCCGTGGGCGGAAAAAAAAATGGAGCCGCGAAACCATCCTCGTCGTGCGAAAAAAAAAATTGATACACGAAACCGCGGCTGTTTTGCGAAAAAAAATGGCGACGGGAAAATGGCGTCCGTGGGCGGAAAAAAAAATGGAGCCGCGAAACCATCCTCGTCGTGCGAAAAAAAAAAATTGATACACGAAACCGCGGCTGTTTTGCGAAAAAAAATGGCGACGGGAAAATGGCGTCCGTGGGCGGAAAAAAAAAATGGAGCCGCGAAACCATCCTCGTCGTGCGAAAAAAAAAAATTGATACACGAAACCGCGGCTGTTTTGCGAAAAAAAATGGCGACGGGAAAATGGCGTCCGTGGGCGGAAAAAAAAATGGAGCCGCGAAACCATCCTCGTCGTGCGAAAAAAAAAATTGATACACGAAACCGCGGCTGTTTTGCGAAAAAAAATGGCGACGGGAAAATGGCGTCCGTGGGCGGAAAAAAAAATGGAGCCGCGAAACCATCCTCGTCGTGCGAAAAAAAAAAATTGATACACGAAACCGCGGCTGTTTTGCGAAAAAAAATGGCGACGGGAAAATGGCGTCCGTGGGCGGAAAAAAAAATGGAGCCGCGAAACCATCCTCGTCGTGCGAAAAAAAAAATTGATACACGAAACCGCGGCTGTTTTGCGAAAAAAAATGGCGACGGGAAAATGGCGTCCGTGGGCGGAAAAAAAAATGGAGCCGCGAAACCATCCTCGTCGTGCGAAAAAAAAAATTGATACACGAAACCGCGGCTGTTTTGCGAAAAAAAATGGCGACGGGAAAATGGCGTCCGTGGGCGGAAAAAAAAATGGAGCCGCGAAACCATCCTCGTCGTGCGAAAAAAAAAATTGATACACGAAACCGCGGCTGTTTTGCGAAAAAAAATGGCGACGGGAAAATGGCGTCCGTGGGCGGAAAAAAAAATGGAGCCGCGAAACCATCCTCGTCGTGCGAAAAAAAAAATTGATACACGAAACCGCGGCTGTTTTGCGAAAAAAAATGGCGACGGGAAAATGGCGTCCGTGGGCGGAAAAAAAAATGGAGCCGCGAAACCATCCTCGTCGTGCGAAAAAAAAATTGATACACGAAACCGCGGCTGTTTTGCGAAAAAAAATGGCGACGGGAAAATGGCGTCCGTGGGCGGAAAAAAAAATGGAGCCGCGAAACCATCCTCGTCGTGCGAAAAAAAAAATTGATACACGAAACCGCGGCTGTTTTGCGAAAAAAAATGGCGACGGGAAAATGGCGTCCGTGGGCGGAAAAAAAATGGAGCCGCGAAACCATCCTCGTCGTGCGAAAAAAAAAATTGATACACGAAACCGCGGCTGTTTTGCGAAAAAAAATGGCGACGGGAAAATGGCGTCCGTGGGCGGAAAAAAAAATGGAGCCGCGAAACCATCCTCGTCGTGCGAAATAAAAAATTGATACACTAAACCGCGGCTGTTTTGCGAAAAAAAAATGGCGACGGGAAAATGGCGTCCGTGGGCGGAAAGAAAAATGGAGCCGCGAAACCATCCTCGTCGTGCGAAAAAAAAATTGATACACGAAACCGCGGCTGTTTTGCGAAAAAAAATGGCGACGGGAAAATGGCGTCCGTGGGCGGAAAAAAAAATGGAGCCGCGAAACCATCCTCGTCGTGCGAAATAAAAAATTGATACACTAAACCGCGGCTGTTTTGCGAAAAAAAAATGGCGACGGGAAAATGGCGTCCGTGGGCGGAAAGAAAAATGGAGCCGCGAAACCATCCTCGTCGTGCGAAAAAAAAAATTGATACACGAAACCGCGGCTGTTTTGCGAAAAAAATGGCGACGGGAAAATGGCGTCCGTGGGCGGAAAAAAAAATGGAGCCGCGAAACCATCCTCGTCGTGCGAAAAAAAAAATTGATACACGAAACCGCGGCTGTTTTGCGAAAAAAAATGGCGACGGGAAAATGGCGTCCGTGGGTGGAAAAAAAAATGGAGCCGCGAAACCATCCTCGTCGTGCGAAAAAAAAAATTGATACACGAAACCGCGGCTGTTTTGCGAAAAAAAATGGCGACGGGAAAATGGCGTCCATGGGCGGAAAAAAAAATGGAGCCGCGAAACCATCCTCGTCGTGCGAAAAAAAAAATTGATACACGAAACCGCGGCTGTTTTGCGAAAAAAAATGGCGACGGGAAAATGGCGTCCGTGGGCGGAAAAAAAAATGGAGCCGCGAAACCATCCTCGTCGTGCGAAAAAAAAAATTGATACATGAAACCGCGGCTGTTTTGCGAAAAAAAATGGCGACGGGAAAATGGCGTCCGTGGGCGGAAAAAAAAATGGAGCCGTGAAACCATCCTCGTCGTGCGAAAAAAAAAATTGATACACGAAACCGCGGCTGTTTTGCGAAAAAAAATGGCGACGGGAAAATGGCGTCCGTGGGCGGAAAAAAAAATGGAGCCGCGAAACCATCCTCGTCGTGCGAAAAAAAAAAATTGATACACGAAACCGCGGCTGTTTTGCGAAAAAAAATGGCGACGGGAAAATGGCGTCCGTGGGCGGAAAAAAAAATGGAGCCGCGAAACCATCCTCGTCGTGCGAAAAAAAAAATTGATACACGAAACCGCGGCTGTTTTGCGAAAAAAAATGGCGACGGGAAAATGGCGTCCATGGGCGGAAAAAAAAATGGAGCCGCGAAACCATCCTCGTCGTGAGAAAAAAAAAAATTGATACACGAAACCGCGGCTGTTTTGCGAAAAAAAATGGCGACGGGAAAATGGCGTCCGTGGGCGGAAAAAAAAATGGAGCCGCGAAACCATCCTCGTCGTGCGAAAAAAAAAATTGATACACGAAACCGCGGCTGTTTTGCGAAAAAAAATGGCGACGGGAAAATGGCGTCCGTGGGCGGAAAAAAAAATGGAGCCGCGAAACCATCCTCGTCGTGCGAAAAAAAAATTGATACACGAAACCGCGGCTGTTTTGCGAAAAAAAATGGCGACGGGAAAATGGCGTCCGTGGGCGGAAAAAAAAATGGAGCCGCGAAACCATCCTCGTCGTGCGAAAAAAAAAATTGATACACGAAACCGCGGCTGTTTTGCGAAAAAAAATGGCGACGGGAAAATGGCGTCCGTGGGCGGAAAAAAAAATGGAGCCGCGAAACCATCCTCGTCGTGCGAAAAAAAAAATTGATACACGAAACCGCGGCTGTTTTGCGAAAAAAAATGGCGACGGGAAAATGGCGTCCGTGGGCGGAAAAAAAAATGGAGCCGCGAAACCATCCTCGTCGTGCGAAAAAAAAAATTGATACACGAAACCGCGGCTGTTTTGCGAAAAAAAATGGCGACGGGAAAATGGCGTCCGTGGGCGGAAAAAAAAATGGAGCCGCGAAACCATCCTCGTCGTGCGAAAAAAAAAATTGATACACGAAACCGCGGCTGTTTTGCGAAAAAAAATGGCGACGGGAAAATGGCGTCCGTGGGCGGAAAAAAAAATGGAGCCGCGAAACCATCCTCGTCGTGCGAAAAAAAAAATTGATACACGAAACCGCGGCTGTTTTGCGAAAAAAAATGGCGACGGGAAAATGGCGTCCGTGGGCGGAAAAAAAAATGGAGCCGCGAAACCATCCTCGTCGTGCGAAAAAAAAAATTGATACACGAAACCGCGGCTGTTTTGCGAAAAAAAATGGCGACGGGAAAATGGCGTCCGTGGGCGGAAAAAAAAATGGAGCCGCGAAACCATCCTCGTCGTGCGAAAAAAAAAATTGATACACGAAACCGCGGCTGTTTTGCGAAAAAAAATGGCGACGGGAAAATGGCGTCCGTGGGCGGAAAAAAAAATGGAGCCGCGAAACCATCCTCGTCGTGCGAAAAAAAAAATTGATACACGAAACCGCGGCTGTTTTGCGAAAAAAAATGGCGACGGGAAAATGGCGTCCGTGGGCGGAAAAAAAAATGGAGCCGCGAAACCATCCTCGTCGTGCGAAAAAAAAAATTGATACACGAAACCGCGGCTGTTTTGCGAAAAAAAATGGCGACGGGAAAATGGCGTCCGTGGGCGGAAAAAAAAATGGAGCCGCGAAACCATCCTCGTCGTGCGAAAAAAAAAATTGATACACGAAACCGCGGCTGTTTTGCGAAAAAAAATGGCGACGGGAAAATGGCGTCCGTGGGCGGAAAAAAAAATGGAGCCGCGAAACCATCCTCGTCGTGCGAAATAAAAAATTGATACACTAAACCGCGGCTGTTTTGCGAAAAAAAAATGGCGACGGGAAAATGGCGTCCGTGGGCGGAAAGAAAAATGGAGCCGCGAAACCATCCTCGTCGTGCGAAAAAAAAAATTGATACACGAAACCGCGGCTGTTTTGCGAAAAAAAATGGCGACGGGAAAATGGCGTCCGTGGGCGGAAAAAAAAATGGAGCCGCGAAACCATCCTCGTCGTGCGAAATAAAAAATTGATACACTAAACCGCGGCTGTTTTGCGAAAAAAAAATGGCGACGGGAAAATGGCGTCCGTGGGCGGAAAGAAAAATGGAGCCGCGAAACCATCCTCGTCGTGCGAAAAAAAAAATTGATACACGAAACCGCGGCTGTTTTGCGAAAAAAAATGGCGACGGGAAAATGGCGTCCGTGGGCGGAAAAAAAAATGGAGCCGCGAAACCATCCTCGTCGTGCGAAAAAAAAAATTGATACACGAAACCGCGGCTGTTTTGCGAAAAAAAATGGCGACGGGAAAATGGCGTCCGTGGGTGGAAAAAAAAATGGAGCCGCGAAACCATCCTCGTCGTGCGAAAAAAAAAATTGATACACGAAACCGCGGCTGTTTTGCGAAAAAAAATGGCGACGGGAAAATGGCGTCCATGGGCGGAAAAAAAAATGGAGCCGCGAAACCATCCTCGTCGTGCGAAAAAAAAAATTGATACACGAAACCGCGGCTGTTTTGCGAAAAAAAATGGCGACGGGAAAATGGCGTCCGTGGGCGGAAAAAAAAATGGAGCCGCGAAACCATCCTCGTCGTGCGAAAAAAAAAAATTGATACATGAAACCGCGGCTGTTTTGCGAAAAAAAATGGCGACGGGAAAATGGCGTCCGTGGGCGGAAAAAAAAATGGAGCCGTGAAACCATCCTCGTCGTGCGAAAAAAAAAATTGATACACGAAACCGCGGCTGTTTTGCGAAAAAAAATGGCGACGGGAAAATGGCGTCCGTGGGCGGAAAAAAAAATGGAGCCGCGAAACCATCCTCGTCGTGCGAAAAAAAAAATTGATACACGAAACCGCGGCTGTTTTGCGAAAAAAAATGGCGACGGGAAAATGGCGTCCGTGGGCGGAAAAAAAAATGGAGCCGCGAAACCATCCTCGTCGTGCGAAAAAAAAAATTGATACACGAAACCGCGGCTGTTTTGCGAAAAAAAATGGCGACGGGAAAATGGCGTCCATGGGCGGAAAAAAAAATGGAGCCGCGAAACCATCCTCGTCGTGAGAAAAAAAAAAATTGATACACGAAACCGCGGCTGTTTTGCGAAAAAAAATGGCGACGGGAAAATGGCGTCCGTGGGCGGAAAAAAAAATGGAGCCGCGAAACCATCCTCGTCGTGCGAAAAAAAAAATTGATACACGAAACCGCGGCTGTTTTGCGAAAAAAAATGGCGACGGGAAAATGGCGTCCGTGGGCGGAAAAAAAAATGGAGCCGCGAAACCATCCTCGTCGTGCGAAAAAAAAATTGATACACGAAACCGCGGCTGTTTTGCGAAAAAAAATGGCGACGGGAAAATGGCGTCCGTGGGCGGAAAAAAAAATGGAGCCGCGAAACCATCCTCGTCGTGCGAAAAAAAAAATTGATACACGAAACCGCGGCTGTTTTGCGAAAAAAAATGGCGACGGGAAAATGGCGTCCGTGGGCGGAAAAAAAAATGGAGCCGCGAAACCATCCTCGTCGTGCGAAAAAAAAAATTGATACACGAAACCGCGGCTGTTTTGCGAAAAAAAATGGCGACGGGAAAATGGCGTCCGTGGGCGGAAAAAAAAATGGAGCCGCGAAACCATCCTCGTCGTGCGAAAAAAAAAATTGATACACGAAACCGCGGCTGTTTTGCGAAAAAAAATGGCGACGGGAAAATGGCGTCCGTGGGCGGAAAAAAAAATGGAGCCGCGAAACCATCCTCGTCGTGCGAAAAAAAAAATTGATACACGAAACCGCGGCTGTTTTGCGAAAAAAAATGGCGACGGGAAAATGGCGTCCGTGGGCGGAAAAAAAAATGGAGCCGCGAAACCATCCTCGTCGTGCGAAAAAAAAAATTGATACACGAAACCGCGGCTGTTTTGCGAAAAAAAATGGCGACGGGAAAATGGCGTCCGTGGGCGGAAAAAAAAATGGAGCCGCGAAACCATCCTCGTCGTGCGAAAAAAAAAATTGATACACGAAACCGCGGCTGTTTTGCGAAAAAAAATGGCGACGGGAAAATGGCGTCCGTGGGCGGAAAAAAAAATGGAGCCGCGAAACCATCCTCGTCGTGCGAAAAAAAAAATTGATACACTTAACCACGGCTGTTTTGCGAAAAAAAATGGCGACGGGAAAATGGCGTCCGTGGGCGGAAAAAAAAATGGAGCCGCGAAACCATCCTCGTCGTGCGAAAAAAAAAATTGATACACGAAACCACGGCTGTTTTGCGAAAAAAAAATGGCGACGGGAAAATGGCGTCCGTGGGCGGAAAGAAAAATGGAGCCACGAAACCATCCTCGTCGTGCGAAAAAAAAAATTGATACACGAAACCACGGCTGTTTTGCGAAAAAAAATGGAGACGGGAAAATGGCGTCCGTGGGCGGAAAAAAAAATGGAGCCGCGAAACCATCCTCGTCGTGCGAAAAAAAAATTGATACACGAAACCACGGCTGTTTTGCGAAAAAAAAATGGCGACGGGAAAATGGCGTCCGTGGGCGGAAAGAAAAATGGAGCCGCGAAACCATCCTCGTCGTGCGAAAAAAAAAATTGATACACGAACCCGCGGCTGTTTTGCGAAAAAAAATGGCGACGGGAAAATGGCGTCCGTGGGCGGAAAAAAAAATGGAGCCGCGAAACCATCCTCGTCGTGCGAAAAAAAAAATTGATACACGAACCCGCGGCTGTTTTGCGAAAAAAAATGGCGACGGGAAAATGGCGTCCGTGGGCGGAAAAAAAAATGGAGCCGCGAAACCATCCTCGTCGTGCGAAAAAAAAAATTGATACACGAAACCGCGGCTGTTTTGCGAAAAAAAATGGCGACGGGAAAATGGCGTCCGTGGGCGGAAAAAAAAATGGAGCCGCGAAACCATCCTCGTCGTGCGAAAAAAAAAATTGATACACGAAACCGCGGCTGTTTTGCGAAAAAAAATGGCGACGGGGAAAATGGCGTCCATGGGCGGAAAAAAAAATGGAGCCGCGAAACCATCCTCGTCGTGCGAAAAAAAAAAATTGATACATGAACCCGCGGCTGTTTTGCGAAAAAAAATGGCGACGGGAAAATGGCGTCCGTGGGCGGAAAAAATAATGGAGCCGCGAAACCATCCTCGTCGTGCGAAATAAAAAATTGATACACGAAACCGCGGCTGTTTTGCGAAAAAAAATGGCGCCGGGAAAATGGCGTCCGTGGGCGGAAAAAAAAAATGGAGCCGCGAAACCATCCTCGTCGTGCGAAAAAAAAAAATTGATACACGAAACCGCGGCTGTTTTGCGAAAAAAAATGGCGACGGGAAAATGGCGTCCGTGGGCGGAAAAAAAAATGGAGCCGCGAAACCATCCTCGTCGTGCGAAAAAAAAAAATTGATACACGAAACCGCGGCTGTTTTGCGAAAAAAAATGGCGACGGGAAAATGGCGTCCGTGGGCGGAAAAAAAAATGGAGCCGCGAAACCATCCTCGTCGTGCGAAAAAAAAAATTGATACACGAAACCGCGGCTGTTTTGCGAAAAAAAAGTGGCGACGGGGAAAATGGCGTCCGTGGGCGGAAAAAAAAATGGAGCCGCGAAACCATCCTCGTCGTGCGAAAAAAAAAATTGATACACGAAACCGCGGCTGTTTTGCGAAAAAAAAATGGCGACGGGAAAATGGCGTCCGTGGGCGGAAAGAAAAATGGAGCCGCGAAACCATCCTCGTCGTGCGAAAAAAAAAATTGATACACGAAACCGCGGCTGTTTTGCGAAAAAAAATGGCGACGGGAAAATGGCGTCCGTGGGCGGAAAAAAAAATGGAGCCGCGAAACCATCCTCGTCGTGCGAAAAAAAAAATTGATACACGAAACCGCGGCTGTTTTGCGAAAAAAAATGGCGACGGGAAAATGGCGTCCGTGGGTGGAAAAAAAAATGGAGCCGCGAAACCATCCTCGTCGTGCGAAAAAAAAAATTGATACACGAAACCGCGGCTGTTTTGCGAAAAAAAATGGCGACGGGAAAATGGCGTCCATGGGCGGAAAAAAAAATGGAGCCGCGAAACCATCCTCGTCGTGCGAAAAAAAAAATTGATACACGAAACCGCGGCTGTTTTGCGAAAAAAAATGGCGACGGGGAAAATGGCGTCCGTGGGCGGAAAAAAAAATGGAGCTGCGAAACCATCCTCGTCGTGCGAAAAAAAAAAATTGATACATGAAACCGCGGCTGTTTTGCGAAAAAAAATGGCGACGGGAAAATGGCGTCCGTGGGCGGAAAAAAAAATGGAGCCGTGAAACCATCCTCGTCGTGCGAAAAAAAAAATTGATACACGAAACCGCGGCTGTTTTGCGAAAAAAAATGGCGACGGGAAAATGGCGTCCGTGGGCGGAAAAAAAAATGGAGCCGCGAAACCATCCTCGTCGTGCGAAAAAAAAAATTGATACACGAAACCGCGGCTGTTTTGCGAAAAAAAATGGCGACGGGAAAATGGCGTCCGTGGGCGGAAAAAAAAATGGAGCCGCGAAACCATCCTCGTCGTGCGAAAAAAAAATTGATACACGAAACCGCGGCTGTTTTGCGAAAAAAAATGGCGACGGGAAAATGGCGTCCGTGGGCGGAAAAAAAAATGGAGCCGCGAAACCATCCTCGTCGTGCGAAAAAAAAAATTGATACACGAAACCGCGGCTGTTTTGCGAAAAAAAATGGCGACGGGAAAATGGCGTCCGTGGGCGGAAAAAAAAATGGAGCCGCAAAACCATCCTCGTCGTGCGAAAAAAAAAATTGATACACGAAACCGCGGCTGTTTTGCGAAAAAAAATGGCGACGGGAAAATGGCGTCCGTGGGCGGAAAAAAAAATGGAGCCGCGAAACCATCCTCGTCGTGCGAAAAAAAAAATTGATACACGAAACCGCGGCTGTTTTGCGAAAAAAAATGGCGACGGGAAAATGGCGTCCGTGGGCGGAAAAAAAAATGGAGCCGCGAAACCATCCTCGTCGTGCGAAAAAAAAAATTGATACACGAAACCGCGGCTGTTTTGCGAAAAAAAATGGCGACGGGAAAATGGCGTCCGTGGGCGGAAAAAAAAATGGAGCCGCGAAACCATCCTCGTCGTGCGAAAAAAAAAATTGATACACGAAACCGCGGCTGTTTTGCGAAAAAAAATGGCGACGGGAAAATGGCGTCCGTGGGCGGAAAAAAAAATGGAGCCGCGAAACCATCCTCGTCGTGCGAAAAAAAAAATTGATACACGAAACCGCGGCTGTTTTGCGAAAAAAAATGGCGACGGGAAAATGGCGTCCATGGGCGGAAAAAAAAATGGAGCCGCGAAACCATCCTCGTCGTGAGAAAAAAAAAAATTGATACACGAAACCGCGGCTGTTTTGCGAAAAAAAATGGCGACGGGAAAATGGCGTCCGTGGGCGGAAAAAAAAATGGAGCCGCGAAACCATCCTCGTCGTGCGAAAAAAAAAATTGATACACGAAACCGCGGCTGTTTTGCGAAAAAAAATGGCGACGGGAAAATGGCGTCCGTGGGCGGAAAAAAAAATGGAGCCGCGAAACCATCCTCGTCGTGCGAAAAAAAAATTGATACACGAAACCGCGGCTGTTTTGCGAAAAAAAATGGCGACGGGAAAATGGCGTCCGTGGGCGGAAAAAAAAATGGAGCCGCGAAACCATCCTCGTCGTGCGAAAAAAAAAAATTGATACACGAAACCGCGGCTGTTTTGCGAAAAAAAATGGCGACGGGAAAATGGCGTCCGTGGGCGGAAAAAAAAATGGAGCCGCGAAACCATCCTCGTCGTGCGAAAAAAAAAAATTGATACACGAAACCGCGGCTGTTTTGCGAAAAAAAATGGCGACGGGAAAATGGCGTCCGTGGGCGGAAAAAAAAATGGAGCCGCGAAACCATCCTCGTCGTGCGAAAAAAAAAATTGATACACGAAACCGCGGCTGTTTTGCGAAAAAAAATGGCGACGGGAAAATGGCGTCCGTGGGCGGAAAAAAAAATGGAGCCGCGAAACCATCCTCGTCGTGCGAAAAAAAAAATTGATACACGAAACCGCGGCTGTTTTGCGAAAAAAAATGGCGACGGGAAAATGGCGTCCGTGGGCGGAAAAAAAATGGAGCCGCGAAACCATCCTCGTCGTGCGAAAAAAAAAATTGATACACGAAACCGCGGCTGTTTTGCAAAAAAAAATGGCGACGGGAAAATGGCGTCCGTGGGCGGAAAAAAAAATGGAGCCGCGAAACCATCCTCGTCGTGCGAAAAAAAAAATTGATACACGAAACCGCGGCTGTTTTGCGAAAAAAAATGGCGACGGGAAAATGGCGTCCGTGGGCGGAAAAAAAAATGGAGCCGCGAAACCATCCTCGTCGTGCGAAAAAAAAATTGATACACGAAACCGCGGCTGTTTTGCGAAAAAAAATGGCGACGGGAAAATGGCGTCCGTGGGCGGAAAAAAAAATGGAGCCGCGAAACCATCCTCGTCGTGCGAAAAAAAAAAATTGATACACGAAACCGCGGCTGTTTTGCGAAAAAAAAATGGCGACGGGGAAAATGGCGTCCGTGGGCGGAAAAAAAAATGGAGCCGCGAAACCATCCTCGTCGTGCGAAAAAAAAAATTGATACACGAAACCGCGGCTGTTTTGCGAAAAAAAATGGCGACGGGAAAATGGCGTCCGTGGGCGGAAAAAAAAATGGAGCCGCGAAACCATCCTCGTCGTGCGAAAAAAAAAATTGATACACGAAACCGCGGCTGTTTTGCGAAAAAAAATGGCGACGGGAAAATGGCGTCCGTGGGCGGAAAAAAAAATGGAGCCGCGAAACCATCCTCGTCGTGCGAAAAAAAAAATTGATACACTTAACCACGGCTGTTTTGCGAAAAAAAATGGCGACGGGAAAATGGCGTCCGTGGGCGGAAAGAAAAATGGAGCCACGAAACCATCCTCGTCGTGCGAAAAAAAAAATTGATACACGAAACCGCGGCTGTTTTGCGAAAAAAAATGGCGACGGGAAAATGGCGTCCGTGGGCGGAAAAAAAAATGGAGCCGCGAAACCATCCTCGTCGTGCGAAAAAAAAAATTGATACACGAAACCGCGGCTGTTTTGCGAAAAAAAAATGGCGACGGGAAAATGGCGTCCGTGGGCGGAAAAAAAATGGAGCCGCGAAACCATCCTCGTCGTGCGAAAAAAAAAATTGATACACGAAACCGCGGCTGTTTTGCGAAAAAAAATGGCGACGGGAAAATGGCGTCCGTGGGCGGAAAAAAAAATGGAGCCGCGAAACCATCCTCGTCGTGCGAAAAAAAAAATTGATACACGAAACCGCGGCTGTTTTGCGAAAAAAAATGGCGACGGGAAAATGGCGTCCGTGGGCGGAAAAAAAAATGGAGCCGCGAAACCATCCTCGTCGTGCGAAAAAAAAAATTGATACACGAAACCGCGGCTGTTTTGCGAAAAAAAATGGCGACGGGAAAATGGCGTCCGTGGGCGGAAAAAAAAATGGAGCCGCGAAACCATCCTCGTCGTGCGAAAAAAAAAAATTGATACACGAAACCGCGGCTGTTTTGCGAAAAAAAATGGCGACGGGAAAATGGCGTCCGTGGGCGGAAAAAAAAATGGAGCCGCGAAACCATCCTCGTCGTGCGAAAAAAAAAATTGATACACGAAACCGCGGCTGTTTTGCGAAAAAAATGGCGACGGGAAAATGGCGTCCGTGGGCGGAAAAAAAAATGGAGCCGCGAAACCATCCTCGTCGTGCGAAAAAAAAAATTGATACACGAAACCGCGGCTGTTTTGCGAAAAAAATGGCGACGGGAAAATGGCGTCCGTGGGCGGAAAAAAAAATGGAGCCGCGAAACCATCCTCGTCGTGCAAAAAAAAAAATTGATACACTTAACCACGGCTGTTTTGCGAAAAAAAATGGCGACGGGAAAATGGCGTCCGTGGGCGGAAAGAAAAATGGAGCCACGAAACCATCCTCGTCGTGCGAAAAAAAAAATTGATACACGAAACCGCGGCTGTTTTGCGAAAAAAAATGGCGACGGGAAAATGGCGTCCGTGGGCGGAAAAAAAAATGGAGCCGCGAAACCATCCTCGTCGTGCGAAAAAAAAAAATTGATACACGAAACCGCGGCTGTTTTGCGAAAAAAAATGGCGACGGGAAAATGGCGTCCGTGGGCGGAAAAAAAAATGGAGCCGCGAAACCATCCTCGTCGTGCGAAAAAAAAAATTGATACACGAAACCGCGGCTGTTTTGCGAAAAAAAATGGCGACGGGAAAATGGCGTCCGTGGGCGGAAAGAAAAATGGAGCCACGAAACCATCCTCGTCGTGCGAAAAAAAAAATTGATACACGAAACCGCGGCTGTTTTGCGAAATAAAATGGCGACGGGAAAATGGCGTCCGTGGGCGGAAAAAAAAATGGAGCCGCGAAACCATCCTCGTCGTGCGAAAAAAAAAATTGATACACTTAACCACGGCTGTTTTGCGAAAAAAAATGGCGACGGGAAAATGGCGTCCGTGGGCGGAAAGAAAAATGGAGCCGCGAAACCATCCTCGTCGTGCGAAAAAAAAAATTGATACACGAACCCGCGGCTGTTTTGCGAAAAAAAATGGCGACGGGGAAAATGGCGTCCGTGGGCGGAAAAAAAAATGGAGCCGCGAAACCATCCTCGTCGTGCGAAAAAAAAAATTGATACACGAAACCGCGGCTGTTTTGCGAAAAAAAATGGCGACGGGAAAATGGCGTCCGTGGGCGGAAAAAAAAAATGGAGCCGCGAAACCATCCTCGTCGTGCGAAAAAAAAAATTGATACACGAAACCGCGGCTGTTTTGCGAAAAAAAATGGCGACGGGAAAATGGCGTCCGTGGGCGGAAAAAAAAATGGAGCCGCGAAACCATCCTCGTCGTGCGAAAAAAAAAATTGATACACGAAACCGCGGCTGTTTTGCGAAAAAAAATGGCGACGGGAAAATGGCGTCCGTGGGCGGAAAAAAAAATGGAGCCGCGAAACCATCCTCGTCGTGCGAAAAAAAAAATTGATACACGAACCCGCGGCTGTTTTGCGAAAAAAAATGGCGACGGGAAAATGGCGTCCGTGGGCGGAAAAAAAAATGGAGCCGCGAAACCATCCTCGTCGTGCGAAAAAAAAAATTGATACATGAACCCGCGGCTGTTTTGCGAAAAAAAATGGCGACGGGAAAATGGCGTCCGTGGGCGGAAAAAAAAATGGAGCCGCGAAACCATCCTCGTCGTGCGAAAAAAAAAATTGATACACGAAACCGCGGCTGTTTTGCGAAAAAAAATGGCGACGGGAAAATGGCGTCCGTGGGCGGAAAAAAAAATGGAGCCGCGAAACCATCCTCGTCGTGCGAAAAAAAAAATTGATACACGAAACCGCGGCTGTTTTGCGAAAAAAAATGGCGACGGGAAAATGGCGTCCGTGGGCGGAAAAAAAAATGGAGCCGCGAAACCATCCTCGTCGTGCGAAAAAAAAAATTGATACACGAAACCGCGGCTGTTTTGCGAAAAAAAATGGCGACGGGAAAATGGCGTCCGTGGGCGGAAAAAAAAATGGAGCCGCGAAACCATCCTCGTCGTGCGAAAAAAAAAATTGATACACGAAACCGCGGCTGTTTTGCGAAAAAAAATGGCGACGGGAAAATGGCGTCCGTGGGCGGAAAAAAAAATGGAGCCGCGAAACCATCCTCGTCGTGCGAAAAAAAAAATTGATACACGAAACCGCGGCTGTTTTGCGAAAAAAAATGGCGACGGGAAAATGGCGTCCGTGGGCGGAAAAAAAAATGGAGCCGCGAAACCATCCTCGTCGTGCGAAAAAAAAAATTGATACACGAAACCGCGGCTGTTTTGCGAAAAAAAATGGCGACGGGAAAATGGCGTCCGTGGGCGGAAAAAAAAATGGAGCCGCGAAACCATCCTCGTCGTGCGAAAAAAAAAATTGATACACGAAACCGCGGCTGTTTTGCGAAAAAAAATGGCGACGGGAAAATGGCGTCCGTGGGCGGAAAAAAAAATGGAGCCGCGAAACCATCCTCGTCGTGCGAAAAAAAAAATTGATACACGAAACCGCGGCTGTTTTGCGAAAAAAAATGGCGACGGGAAAATGGCGTCCGTGGGCGGAAAAAAAAATGGAGCCGCGAAACCATCCTCGTCGTGCGAAAAAAAAAATTGATACACGAAACCGCGGCTGTTTTGCGAAAAAAAATGGCGACGGGAAAATGGCGTCCGTGGGCGGAAAAAAAAATGGAGCCGCGAAACCATCCTCGTCGTGCGAAAAAAAAAATTGATACACGAACCCGCGGCTGTTTTGCGAAAAAAAATGGCGACGGGAAAATGGCGTCCGTGGGCGGAAAAAAAAATGGAGCCGCGAAACCATCCTCGTCGTGCGAAAAAAAAAATTGATACATGAACCCGCGGCTGTTTTGCGAAAAAAAATGGCGACGGGAAAATGGCGTCCGTGGGCGGAAAAAAAAATGGAGCCGCGAAACCATCCTCGTCGTGCGAAAAAAAAAATTGATACACGAAACCGCGGCTGTTTTGCGAAAAAAAATGGCGACGGGAAAATGGCGTCCGTGGGCGGAAAAAAAAATGGAGCCGCGAAACCATCCTCGTCGTGCGAAAAAAAAAATTGATACACGAAACCGCGGCTGTTTTGCGAAAAAAAATGGCGACGGGAAAATGGCGTCCGTGGGCGGAAAAAAAAATGGAGCCGCGAAACCATCCTCGTCGTGCGAAAAAAAAAATTGATACACGAAACCGCGGCTGTTTTGCGAAAAAAAATGGCGACGGGAAAATGGCGTCCGTGGGCGGAAAAAAAAATGGAGCCGCGAAACCATCCTCGTCGTGCGAAAAAAAAAATTGATACACGAAACCGCGGCTGTTTTGCGAAAAAAAATGGCGACGGGAAAATGGCGTCCGTGGGCGGAAAAAAAAATGGAGCCGCGAAACCATCCTCGTTGTGCGAAAAAAAAAATTGATACACGAAACCGCGGCTGTTTTGCGAAAAAAAATGGCGACGGGAAAATGGCGTCCGTGGGCGGAAAAAAAAATGGAGCCGCGAAACCATCCTCGTCGTGCGAAAAAAAAAATTGATACACGAAACCGCGGCTGTTTTGCGAAAAAAAATGGCGACGGGAAAATGGCGTCCATGGGCGGAAAAAAAAATGTAGCCGCGAAACCATCCTCGTCGTGAGAAAAAAAAAAATTGATACACGAAACCGCGGCTGTTTTGCGAAAAAAAATGGCGACGGGAAAATGGCGTCCGTGGGCGGAAAAAAAAATGGAGCCGCGAAACCATCCTCGTCGTGCGAAAAAAAAAATTGATACACGAAACCGCGGCTGTTTTGCGAAAAAAAATGGCGACGGGGAAAATGGCGTCCGTGGGCGGAAAAAAAAATGGAGCCGCGAAACCATCCTCGTCGTGCGAAAAAAAAATTGATACACGAAACCGCGGCTGTTTTGCGAAAAAAAATGGCTACGGGAAAATGGCGTCCGTGGGCGGAAAAAAAATGGAGCCGCGAAACCATCCTCGTCGTGCGAAAAAAAAAAATTGATACACGAAACCGCGGCTGTTTTGCGAAAAAAAATGGCGACGGGAAAATGGCGTCCGTGGGCGGAAAAAAAAATGGAGCCGCGAAACCATCCTCGTCGTGCGAAAAAAAAAATTGATACACGAAACCGCGGCTGTTTTGCGAAAAAAAATGGCGACGGGAAAATGGCGTCCGTGGGCGGAAAAAAAAATGGAGCCGCGAAACCATCCTCGTCGTGCGAAAAAAAAAATTGATACACGAAACCGCGGCTGTTTTGCGAAAAAAAATGGCGACGGGAAAATGGCGTCCGTGGGCGGAAAAAAAAATGGAGCCGCGAAACCATCCTCGTCGTGCGAAAAAAAAAATTGATACACGAAACCGTGGCTGTTTTGCGAAAAAAAATGGCGACGGGAAAATGGCGTCCGTGGGCGGAAAAAAAAATGGAGCCGCGAAACCATCCTCGTCGTGCGAAAAAAAAAATTGATACACGAAACCGCGGCTGTTTTGCGAAAAAAAATGGCGACGGGAAAATGGCGTCCGTGGGCGGAAAAAAAAATGGAGCCGCGAAACCATCCTCGTCGTGTGAAAAAAAAAAATTGATACACGAAACCGCGGCTGTTTTGCGAAAAAAAATGGCGACGGGAAAATGGCGTCCGTGGGCGGAAAAAAAAATGGAGCCGCGAAACCATCCTCGTCGTGCGAAAAAAAAAATTGATACACGAAACCGCGGCTGTTTTGCGAAAAAAAATGGCGACGGGAAAATGGCGTCCGTGGGCGGAAAAAAAAATGGAGCCGCGAAACCATCCTCGTCGTGCGAAAAAAAAAATTGATACACGAAACCGCGGCTGTTTTGCGAAAAAAAATGGCGACGGGAAAATGGCGTCCGTGGGTGGAAAAAAAAATGGAGCCGCGAAACCATCCTCGTCGTGCGAAAAAAAAAATTGATACACTTAACCACGGCTGTTTTGCGAAAAAAAATGGCGACGGGGAAAATGGCGTCCGTGGGCGGAAAAAAAAATGGAGCCGCGAAACCATCCTCGTCGTGCGAAAAAAAAAATTGATACACGAAACCACGGCTGTTTTGCGAAAAAAAAATGGCGACGGGAAAATGGCGTCCGTGGGCGGAAAGAAAAATGGAGCCGCGAAACCATCCTCGTCGTGCGAAAAAAAAATTGATACACGAAACCGCGGCTGTTTTGCGAAAAAAAAATGGCGACGGGAAAATGGCGTCCGTGGGCGGAAAGAAAAATGGAGCCGCGAAACCATCCTCGTCGTGCGAAAAAAAAAATTGATACACGAAACCGCGGCTGTTTTGCGAAAAAAAATGGCGACGGGAAAATGGCGTCCGTGGGCGGAAAAAAAAATGGAGCCGCGAAACCATCCTCGTCGTGCGAAAAAAAAAATTGATACACGAACCCGCGGCTGTTTTGCGAAAAAAAATGGCGACGGGAAAATGGCGTCCGTGGGCG